>APFE030238721.1:0-34290 GCA_000404065.3 Pinus taeda
ATAAACCTTACATTTAATTATTAATTAAATTACTATAAATTATTAATTGAATTTTCATTTATATAATAAAAAATTATAATAGACTAGTACCATGAATAGTCTGGGCTAGACTAATCAATCCATACTAGTCTAGTTATTTAACAAATGCTGGAGTTCCATTTCTACCAGCGGTGAAACTCAGCACTGCTTTTCATACTCAACAACCCTGCTCTTGTGATTTCACAGTCGAACGTTTCATTCCACTTAAAATTTGATGTGACTTGACTGTGAGGAGTTTCGTTTGGCAAACAACATTAGTTTCGCATGTTTTTTTTCAAATATTAACTTTTCATTCTTTTAATAATTAGCGGGGTTTTGTTTGTCAAACAACACTACTTTGATAGTGTACTTCCATGCTTTTTCTTCTAAATATTATTTTTTCAATTTTTTTGAGTTTTTCATTATAAAAAAAATTTTGAGAATCTCAATTTAAGAATTTTTTTAGGTCAGAGATTATTTGCATTTAAGATTTTTTTAGGTTAGAGAATATGCATTTTCAATTATGGCCGAAAAGCTATTTTAATTTAAGGTGGATGAAGATTACTTAATTTTTTTATATATATTTTAATTGATAATCTAGATTGAATTTATATATTTTAATTTACAGTCTAGATTAATTAGATTTGTGTCACGTGGATCTGGACCAATTTCTAGATATTTTCAAAATATACCTAATTTAAAAAAACTCTTTAGGTCTTATTAGTCCCTGCCTGGGACTATTAGCGATCGATAGATCGTTGACTGCCCATTAATTCATTCTTTGACCATATTTTTTTTGACGTTATCATCGTTTAACCAAAGTTTTAAAATGAAGATTATTGTCTATCAAAATTTTAACCAAAGTTTTTGGCTGGGGAAGAAAGGACCTCTTATTGCAGGCTTCGCTTATTCCAATGCAAAAATGTAGTGACAAGTTATAGTTTATCCAAAGTCTGAAAAAATTGTAATGACAATGTGGTAACAAATTATAGTTTATCCAAAGTCTGAAAAATTGTAATGACATACATGAAACTTAGGCGCATGTAAAGTTTATTATATAGCTGCCACGTCTCACCTCTCACGCAGCTGGCTACCACCGTCTGCCACCTCTTACCACTGCAACACCACATTATTTATTTGTTGTCCATCGACCCACTTGAGAGTACGTGAGGTGAGGTGAGGTACGTGAGGTGAGGTGAGGTAACAAACAAACTTCCTGCTATGCCGCTCTCAAGGTGAAATTCTCGGGGTTTAGCTCGAAATATGTTGTAACCAGATTCTCCGTGAGTGATGCACACTGCAACATTTCTTGACGGAAATCTCTCGCAACCTATTTTCCATGTTGGGGAATGGTAATGCTTCAGGTAACTCTACATGTGAATCATTTCTTATCTTTCATACCCATATTGGGATTGCGCCATTCACATATTCCCTCTTACTGGTTATTGTAGTTATAATAACTTTACTAAGGTGATTTCCAGGTGTGTGGGCATCAACCCCTCTTACTGATATTTCAACAAGGTTCGGGTCGTGCTCTCCTATTGGCACGATATTTTTACCACTGAGGAATATTTTAATAGGTAAGGTGCATACTTGACTCCGGGGTTAATCTGAATGTTATCTTAGGCGTGCTTATCTAAAGCCTTTTATGAGTGTCTGTGGTTGAATTTGTCTTTGGCAGGGTTCTGAACCAAAAGCATGGAATGGTGGTGCTATGGTTGGCAGAGTACACAGACCGGTGCCCTCATTCCCATCTTCTATGCGTACAAGAACTACGATCTCCCCAAGGAAATTTGGTTGGCTAACCGGTGCAAGGAGGGCTTCCATTTTCCACTTGTCGTTTTTATCGATTTGTGTTACCGTCTCTCAGGTTTCATTTCTTGGTTTATTTTTTTTTATGTACATTTCCTAATTCCTTTTCTCTTGCGATAGAGACTCAAATGCAACTAGCAGGTTAATCCTCTTTCTGACTGCTAATTTGCCTCCTCTTCGGTGGATTATCTGTATTTCTCGGATTAATTTAAAGCGATAAAGTTAGTAATGCTTACTTGGGTACCTTTCTTCTTCATCTTGCAGGTACACTCTATTCCTATAGTGGTTCGTTGGATTTATGGACTTTATACCAAGTGTGGGTGCCATTGATTAATAATTTCAGCGTTTGGGGCATTCCAAGTTTGTTGCTACACCTCGGCGGGGATTTCGGCATAGTTACTTTCACCATGCTTACTGAGACACAAGAAAATAATCATTGGGATGTTGTAGAAGTTTGTTATTGCAAAACTTTATGCGGGTTTTCATTTCCAGTGAATTCTCAATTGGTAGCTTATATCAATAACGACTTGTCAATTTCACTCGATGCTAAACTCGTTGTTTGTAATTTATTAAATTCAAGTGCCCCTGATTCCAAGTTTCGATTTTGTAGGCTTTACCGAAGCCCAAGTCTCTGATACTGTTTCCCTAGCGTTAAATAATTTCGGACATATTTGAATAATGATGGCAATAAAAGTTTGAGATGTTAATATGAAATTTCAGACCTGCCTTAGCAATTTCTTTTTCTTCAAGAATATGCTTGGTATGTCACCGCTTGAGTACTCTATATATATTTTATTCATTAAATCTAAATTCTCTGATCCATAGATCGAGTAAAGTATATTTTTGTTCTCCCAGATGTTAATCCTATCAGAATTAGATGAGATGAACTCATGGAATGTATTTTTAGTATTGTTTCTTGTATTTTGAAGTCAGCTGATTAATTACAACAGAACCAAAAAATTATAGAGAACTTCTATGATTCTTATAATATAAAGAGACAAATCTGTATATTAATGTAATGTTTTATGCAACAAGAAACAGAACTCTCAACTCTGTAAAACGATTTTGTTTTGATGTTAGAAATTAGAGAGATATCTAAATTAAAAGTTTCAGAAATTATAGTACCTTGATTCGCTTGTAGCAGAGAGTGTCGAGCAGTTAATTCTCCTGAGTAAGTTCAGAGCAGAGAGTCTTACTCAGAGCAGAGAGTGTGGCCGCATACCTTATATGCTTGTTCCTTATTCCTTGTCTCTGTAATTTCGCAGGGGTTAATTCATTCAGCTCATCCAGATTTTGCTTTGACGAAAATGCACAGATAGGAGGGATTACGAACTAGGAGTACGTGTTGTGTGCAAGTGTTGGCAGGGGAGGGGCTGAGTTGCAGGTGGCGAGGTGGCATGAAAGAGAGAATGACTCTCATGCAGCAGAACACGACCGCTCCTATCTTCGTGTTCTGGGCCGTTAAAAATATCTTAAAATATTAAAAATATATTTGTATATTTAAGAGTGTTTTAAATAATATAATATGAAATAATCACAATTTAAGTTGTAATAAAATTATTATAATTTATTAAATTTTTCTAATAATATTTTTAAATTAATTTGGTAAATTTTTCTAATAATATTTTTAAATTGATATTATATTTTTTTATCTTGAACTAATAATATTATCATAATGTTTTAATTTTTTTTAATATTTTTAAATTTATTTTATCTGAAATCTAGGTGAAATATTTATGAATTTAAATTTAAATTTTGATATACACAATGGAAATATCCAAGTATCTAAAAAGACCTTTTCCCTACAATATTTAAAAATAATGAATTTATTTGAAAATTCAAATCTCATTTTTAATCGAATTTTTTTTTTCACTAGATAAAAAAATTAAGATGAAAAACGTGATAAATGTTGGACCACTCATTTAAATTGGCATAGTGTCACGAAAAACAATCTCCATGAAAACTGCGAGACATTTTCATTCCCTTAAAAACCTACTCTAGAGTAATAACATGATATATTTTATTAAAATCCGCTCTACATTAATCGACATATTGTAAATAGATGGACGATAAGCATGGACACATGTCCTCACCAAAGTACACCCCCGGAACGCCAACGTTGTCCTCACCTTTAGTTCTTGAGTCTATAAATTGCATCTCCTCTTCCAAGACAGACACAGCTTCTTTATATTTTGTAGCCATGTCTCCATCGGAGGAAGGAGGAGCTCCTGCTACTCATTATATCCTCAAAACATTATTGGCACTACTTTTTCTGCAATTGTTAAGTTTGGCGATGATCGTTTGCAAGCAGCTCTGCAATTTTCTCTACAAATACTGGTGGAAGCCGCGAACCATCAAGAAGATTATGGAAAGGCAAGGAATCAGAGGGCCACCGCCTCGTTTTATTAGTGGAAATCTGTCTGACATGACTAAACTCAGAGAGAGCGAGGCCGCTAAAGACATGGAGCCTATCAGTCACGACATTGTGGACAGACTCTTGCCCCACTATGTGCAATGGACAAATGATTATGGTATGTCCATTTTGCCACTACTAGTTGAGAATTCTACTAGTTCTGCAACAACTTTTGTCAAGCTTTCTAAGGAGGATGAAATCTTTCCATATTTTCTTAAATTTTACGTGGGTAACCGAGTTACCATTCCTTCGTGCAGTTCTGAAATTATATCTATATATATATCCCTCAGGTCACTTTCATCAATCTATATCCCTCAGGTCACTTTCATCGATTGAGTGTATACTAATTATAATGTATGCTAATTATTAACTAATTGAAGCAGACCCCGGCAGGGACTACCGCCACGGCAGTGGCTCCCTTGTTGTAAATAAAAACTCTTTAGCCACAATCATAGATAGAAAAACAACCCCTAGATTTTTCAATTGGTTCTGTGGCAGCCATCGGAATTGTTATTTGAATCCTTGCAGAAGCGAAAATTTTATAGTTATCCGAATTCCTCATTATCTAGCAGGCGGGCATGTGCCATCCGAATTGTTATTTGAAAAAAGAAATTAATTGTTAATTTTTTATTTGAAGTATTGTTGTGTTAGTTATTATAGAAATGAGAGGATGTAATTATCAATAAAAATTGTAATTTTAATTATAATAATTTTTGTTAAAGTGGAATTATAAATAATCAAGTGTCATGGTTATAGTTTTATTTTGTTTTTAAAGATGAATTATACTAAGGAGGCGGATGGTCCAAACACCGGGCTTATATTCTCTTTTTAATATATTTTATCGAAAATCTCTTACTTTATAATATGGAATCACAGAAATAAAATTCAAAATAACTTTTAATAAATTAATATATATTTAAATTTAATTATTTTAATAAAATTAATATAGAATACAACAGTTATATATAAATTTAATATATTTTTGGTTTCTATTAAAAAATTAAATAATAATTTAGTCGCGGGGGTAGTTTAAGTGGCAGTGGTCTGGAAAAGAAGTCTCACTGAACCGATTCTTGTTATTCAATAATCTTGCGTACCCTTCCCTGTAGCGGGTGGTAATGGACATGAAAATTGAGAGTCCCTACCAAAGGTTACAAAAAACATATATATATAATTAAAGAAAATAATATCATTATAATAAAGGAGGATTCTAAATTTTTGGCAAAGAAAAATTTGTGGCTTGATTGCATATATGGATTTAGCAGCCTCAAAAATTCCTTGTGCACTTTGTTCATATGTCAAACTTGCGATTTCAATGAATCAGTACCTGATTTCAGACCAAACTTTCAAAAAAGTCACACCTAAACACCTAATAAATTAGAGAAAATGGATAAATGGCTCTTTCAAATCAAAGGAATATGTTTAAAAAGTCAAATTTAATTAAATATAAACAACCAAAAAAATGTATTACTTAACTAATGAATAAACCATTTAAGGTTTTATAAGGTGACATGCCAAAAAAAGGCATAGTCTAACTTATAGACGAAATGACTTTTTTCACGATATCTATTCTCATCAATTTTGGCAAATTTTGGTAAAACAAGTGCCCCTTGAATCAAACCATGCATTCAAAAATGTATTTTAAACAATAAAAAAATCTTGAAATTGTATTATTGGATTTTGGTGAATTCTAGTAAAAAACTATTTTGTATATAAATTAGACTACGCCCCAAAAAACGTATCACTTAACTAATTAATAAATTATTTAAATTTTTATAACATGATACAAACATAGTTGTGAGAGATCGTTAAAAGCTGGGTGAAAAGTTAAATTGTAACATATAACAAATTAAAATTAAATTAATCAATAATATTATATAGTTTTAAAACAATAAAGTCCCAACATTATTAGATGAGCATAATTTATTTTGCTTACATAGATTTTACATATGCAGAGTACAATCTTTAAAAAACAAGAGATGAAACCATATAATCTTTTAAAAATTTGTTTAAAATTAAATAGAGATAATTTGATTAATATTAATTATATATATACTTTTAATTATTGAAATATTTAGTTTACGAGTGTAGTGTTAAGCTATTATATGATGTGAAAGTTATCAGTTCAAAATTCTATGGGTAAAAATTTAGTTATGTTAATGGTTGGTGTGGCCCAAGCCTGGTGCGGCTCTGGCTCGGTGTGATCCTTGGGTGATTTTGATGACTTATATTTTCATAGGTCACAGTTTCTCAAGCCAAAACTTAAGCTTATAGTCATCTCTAGAGGATAGAGACAACTTGACCAAAAAAAATTTATTGAAATATTTATCGTGCTAAAAGGCACTCTATTGTCAATTATGAGATGATGTTGTAGTGATGTAAATGTTTGTTTGTAAACATTTACATATGATGTCAATTAACATAAATAACAGCAATACAAATGAGATTTATAATTCAATTTGTTGTATTGTAATTTTGTATTTATTAATAAATTACAAACAAAATTTGCCTAAAAAAATCATAATATACCTATCATATTAAAATAAAATTAAACAATAGAAACAAGTGATTTAGGGAAGTTTAGCCTTTCTCATTCATTTTATAAATTATCCTCTTGGAAAAATTGCATAAAAATTTATAATTTGATTGGTCAATGATAAAATAATAGTTATCAATAGGAAAATCGAACCCTATAGTCATACTTTGGCAAATTGAGATGTGAAGTGAAAAATTTAATTAGTTTCTCGCACACAAGGAATTTTTGGAGGGTAGTAACCACTAATAAATCTACACATTTACAATCTTACTCTTACATAAGTGTGGAGCAAAACATAACTAAAGTTGGGAAGTAATTTTTGGTAAGCATATTTATTTACATTTTATTCCTATCCATTTTTATGCAAATAATTTCTTAAATTCTGGTGGGAAGTAACTAATGCTAAATATGTTATTTATCTGAGTATGAGTTATTTCCAAGCATTTGTTTGGATGACTTTTCTACAAAACATAAAAATAAAAAATTACAACACAAATTTATAAAAAACATGTATAAACATATAAATATGTGACGGGGTTATCACATGTCATTAGATTGTGCAAAGGCTCCAATAAGACCCTCAAGTTATGGTCCAATCAAATGTTTGAATTTATTTTTTTAATATCTATATATATATATTATATATATATATATATATATATATAATATATATATAATAAAAATTTGCATTGTCAAAACTAACCAATGAAGTCAATAAGACATATCAATTGCAGAGTCTGCCTTTTGAAAGACAAATAATAATGATTTTTTCCTCAGGATATCTTTCTCATCAATTTTGCGATTCTGGTAAAACAAGTGCCCCTTGAATCAAACCATGCATTTAAAAATGTATTTTAAACAATAAAAAATCTTGAAATTGTATTATTAGATTTTGGTGAATTCTAGTAAAAAAACTGTTTTATATATAAATTAGACTACGCCCCAAAAAATGTATCACTTAACTAATTAATAAATTATTTAAATTTTTATAAGAGGATACAAACATAATTGTGAGAGATTGTTAAAATCTTGGTGAAAAGTTAAATTGTAACATATAACAAATTACAATTAAATTAATCAATAATATTATATAGTTTTAAAACAATAAAGTCACAATATTATTAGATGAGTATAATTTATTTTGCTTACATAATTTTACATATGCAGAGTACAATCTTTAAAAAAGAAGAGATGAAACAATATAATCTTTTAAAATCTGTTTAAAGGAGTTGTCTATAACGCTACTTTTTGGAGATTCCGGTGACGGAATCCGGCGGAAGAAATGAGGTTAAATCTTGATTTTTAGCAGTTAAAATGGTTTTTTAACTGCATATTTAGATTCAGCACCCTGAAAAACCCCTGGGAGCCATCGATTGTGCAGAAACTAGCTATCAAACTTGAGATTCCAATGAATTGCTGCCGGATTTTGACCGAAAAAATCCGCCAGAAAATCTTTCAAAAAGTCGCGTTATAGACTACTGCTTTTTTAATTAATATATATATATAAATAATTATTGAAATATTTAGTTTACTAGTGTAGTGTTAAGCTATTATATGATGTGAAAGTTATCAGTTCAAAATTTTATGGGTAAAAATTTAGTCATGTTAATGGTTGGTGTGGCCCAAGACTGGTGCGATCTCGAGGCTCTGGCTGGGTGTGATCCTTGGGTGATTTGATGACTTATATTCCCATAGGTCGCAGTTTGTCAAACCAAAACTTAAGCTTATAGTCATCTCTAGAGGACAGAGACAACTTGGCCAAAAAAAAATTATTGAAATATTTATTGTGCTAAAAGGCACTCTAGTGTCAATTATGGAGATGATGTTGTAGTGATGTAAATGTTTGCTTGTAAACATTTACATATGAGGTCAATTAACATAAATAACAACAATACAAATGAGATTTATAATTCAATTTGTTGTAATGTAATTTTGTACTTATTAATAAATTACAAACAAAATTTTCCTAAAAAAATCATAATATACCTATCATATAAAAATAAAATTAAACAATAGAAACAAGTGATTTAGGGAAGTTTAGCCTTTGCCATTCATTTTAGAAATTATCCTCTTGGAAAAATTGCATAAAAATTTATAATTTAATTGGTCAATGATAAAATAATAGTTATCAATAGGAAAATCGAATCCTATAGTCATACTTTGGCAAATTGAGATGTGAAGTGAAACATTTAATTAGTTTCTCGCACACAAGGAATTTTTGGAGGGTAGTAACCACTAATAAATCTACACATTTATAATCTTACTCTTACATAAGGGTGGAGCAAAACATAACTAAAGTTGGGAAGTAATTTTTGGTAAGTATATTTATTTACATTTTATTCCTATCCATTTTTATGCAAATAATTCTTAAATTCTGATGGGAAGTAACTAATGCTAAATATGTTATTTATCTGAGTATGAGTTATTTCCAAGCTTTTTTTTTGGATGACTTTTCTGCAAAACATAAAAATAAAAAATTACAACACAAATTTATAAAAAACATGTATGAACATATAAAATATGTGAGAGGGTTATCACATGTCATATAAGACCCTCAAGTTATGGTCCAATCAAATGTTTGAATTTTTTTTTTTAATTATAAGATATATATTCATACTTAAACATTTGCATTGGTCAATGCTAAACCAATAGAAGTCATTAGACATATCAATTGCTAGAGTCTTGCCTTTGTAAGACAAATAATAATGACTCATATTTCAGAACATATAACTAATAAACATATAATTAAAACAAAAAAACTAGGTATTTATATCATCAATGATATGCATATCACATTAAAAAATTAAATTAAATAAATTATAAAACATCTCATTATATGTATCATTAGGGTTTGTAATGTCTCCCGGTAAACCTCATGTAAAAATACATAGGATTGGAAATTTTTTATGCAATTCACTGGCATTAATATTACCAATCACTTATTCCATATTCTTTATCACACCATTAGATAAAATCATCATCATTACATAAAGTAAAACCTTAGAAATGGAATAACAAGTCATATAACAAGTTGCAACATATTAACATAAAGTTCTCTTGGGTTGATATTTACTTTCTCTAAATATAAGTTTGTGAATATTTGGAAAGAGTGGTATACTTAAAGAATGGACTTTTTCAAAGGGAAAATATACAGTATATAAAGGATTCTCAATAGAGAAAGATAAAGTTATTTATAGTCTTTCTACTAGTATTGGTAGTAGGTAGTCTACAATCAATCAATCTAAAAGGCTCTCATATAATTAATAGGCAATTAATTATATGAGGTCACTAGCGGAGTTGTGTGGGCAAATGTTTTAGCATATGTTTTTTTTAATGGTGCCTCTAAAATATAGAAATGCATCAGTGCTTTACTATCCATACAGGCACCGACGCTTTAATAATTCCCTTCAGCTGGATCTTTATTCCAAATTTATGCTGGAGTGCATTCATTTTATTATTATTATTATTATTATATTATTATTATATATTATTGTTTGCCAAAATTCCTGTTTTATGGTTTACCAAGAATATTTTTTTCTTTTTTTTACATTTTTTTAAATGTTTTTTTGTCTCTTATATAATAATTATATATATATATATAATTAATATTATAGTATATATATAGAATCAACATTTTAAAAAAAAAGAAAAATAAACAACTTGAAATTCCGTTAAATAATCATGATTTCAAAAAAAAAATTGGTACATAATAAATTTTAAAGTGCCAAAATATAGCATTAACAAAATTTCCTACACTTAATACATTAAAAATTAAAGTGTAAAAAATAATCCCCTAAAAACAAAGGTTGAATTGTTACAGATCAAATCACGTTTCAAAATTAGCAACGTCACTACATTAAAAACAAAATTATTAATTGTACATAAGAAAATTTAAAGTGTTAAAAAATATCCCGAATAAAAAAAACTAAATATATATAATAAATATATATATTATATATAATATATATATATATATATACGTATATATATATATATATATATTGCATCACCAATTTTTCAAAATAGGGTCACTTTTTTACTACCTCTAAGAAATGGGTAATTGTATCAGTTATTTAAAGTGTCAAAAACATGCTAAAAAAGAAGAAGAAGAAGAAGTTGTATTTTGCATCACCACTTTTCAAAATCGGGTCACGTTTTTGCTACCTCTATAAAACGGATAATCGTATCAGTTCCCGTTTCAAAGTTTACATTGTTTATTCTTTTCGTGCATGTAAACGCATATTTTTTCAAGGAATTCCAACACAATAATTATTTTTTTTATGCATATTTCTTTCAAAGAAAATCCACCGCAATAGTTATTCTTCTCGTGCATGTAAATGCATATTTATTTTCAAGAAAATCCAACACAATAGTTATTATTTTCATGCATGTAGATGCATATTTCATTTTTAAATTGGGGAGGGAGGAGAGAAGACGTTTTGTGCATGCAGAAAGCATATTTCTTTACAAGAAGTAACATAGTTAAATTTTCAATCACCTATGCCTTTATGGTTTATAGAAGGTCAAGCAGGTTACTTCCTTTATTATTACCATTTCATGTTAACCTCTTTATATAATTGTGTTCATCAAATACATACTAAATAAAATAGCTCCATAACCATGTTTGAATAGTTGGCTAAGTAACTTCTTTGCACATTGATAAAGAATTGGAAAAAAATTAAACGATGAAGCTTCAATTCAATGATAAAAACACAACCCAATGTTAGTTTTCTTTGAGACTTATGCCTTTACTTTCAAGAAAACGACCTAATTTTCTGTCAAATTTATAGAGGGCCAAGCCATCACACAATAGGAGTAGAGAATGAAGGATTTTGCTATCAAACTGCACATAATTGTAGTGTGAATGACATCCTATAGTACTTACTCCCTTTGAATCCCCTCGTAGCTCCCAAACTCGCAAAAGCATTTCCATCATAAGTGTCAACAAAGAAACAATAAACTGAATGGTATAGTTACTCCTACAGTCGTTGCAACCGAACAAAACCCTAACTAATTCATGGCATCGACCAATCGGGGAGCGCGTCCACATATTTAATAAATAAAATATTTCCATACTATTAAATCTTGAATGCTAGTGTGAAAAATTATATGTCAATGACAGGGATATTACTAACACCATCCTTGACGTTCATCTCGTCCTCTTTGTAAGTTCGTCAAGTCTTTATCTTCTACTAGAAATTTGTCTTTTCATTTAGATTATTTTTATTTCTCGCAATCTACTTTTTAGATCATCTTTTGATCATGTCGTCTATCTTAGAATAACCAAAAAGAGGATCCTTCCCTTTCAAAATGAACGTTCTTATTTCCAGGAAATACCAACAAGTAAAACAATAATGTTTTATCAATAATCATAAACATTTACAGCTACAAGAATATACAATTTTTAACGTCAATCATTTAGCCATTGTTCAGTTTTATAAAAAACAAAAAGGAAGTCTCTATACCAACTTATTGTCAATTACTCTTGGAAATCATGTCTACTTCACACAATAATTTCAATTATAGGTAGTTATCAGTCCTGGAAAGCATTATATGAGCGGTTTAACAAGCCAACAACAAACACCTGAGGTAGTTTAACAGCCTCCATGGCAAGCACCCTTTAGAGTATGACCAACAAATCCAACATAATCACATTAATCACAACATTTTTAATCAAATGATGTTCACAATATTCATAACTATCAATCATTTATCATATTACCTCTGCAAGTATTGAAAACTATTGTGTTGTTCCACAATTTGTTACAGTTATGTTTGAAAAGTATTGTGGTGTTCCATTTGATAAGGATTTTCCAATTCTTTTACCTATTCAGCCTATTTTTAGGGGGAATATGTGGCAAATTCCTTTGAAAATAGCATGGGCATTGGCAATACACAAATTACAAGTGATGACTTTGCAATGAGCCACTGTAGATATTGGAGACAGAGAAAGGCATGGTCTAACATTTACAGCTATATCAAGAGTGAAATCAATAGATGGTTTGCGGATTTCATCACCTTTTTCTTTTCAATGTTACACAAAAATGAAAGATAGTGCATATGTTACACTTAGAAAGAAAGAGGAGGAGTGATTAAAGTCGATATCATTTTTAGGGTATTTATTTTCAATACAGTTTAGTGTTTATGAATTATTTTTTAAGTAAACAGACTATTTTAGAGAAATTGTTGTTTGATTTCTTGAATTGTAGTTGCTTGCATTTTTTTTGTCCTTTTGAATCCTTTTATATTTATGTTTCAATATGAAACAAGAAAAATCATAAATGTATAGTTTTGTTTTTGTTAATTTGTTCTCTTCGAATGTACTGATTTTAATTGTATGTTCTTGTCAATGGTTCATAAATATGGAGAACATTGATGGTAATTATTACATTAGAGTGATTAATTCAATTACAAAAATCATTAATTTTGTTAATTTTATTCATGCAAGGTTTTGATAGAAAACATGGCTTCCATCCTGATTTTGTCAATGAGCATATCTGTGTTTTCAGTGGAATGAAATCAGATATTCAAACTTTATATCATTTGCACCAAAGAGAATTGGGGAGGAAGATGAGAAGGGACTGGGTTGAAAGTGTGAAGGATCGTGATCATTATCCTGTTGATTTGAATTGGTGTTGTTTTTGCCACCGCTCTGGGTGCGTTTTGGAAGAAGCTGCTATGAAATAATCATGTTGTGGTCAAGTGTTGAGAGTTGAATTTTGTTGCTGAATGTGGTGTTATTGTTATTATTATTTCTTTCAATGTTACTAAACTTTGAATCGTTGTTATTGGTCACGAATGTTTAAATTTCCATCTCATTTCTTTGTTGCATAGTGAGCAACATTGTTAGAATCGTCCTTTCTTAACGATCGTGAATGTTTGTTAGTGATTGACAACAATTGTTATTGATGACGAAATTTATATTCTTTTCAATGTATTTAATTTTGCCTATGCTTATACTTAAATAGTAAAATTATTTTATATTTTTAATTACCAACATTATTTTAGTAGCATTTCACATTCTTTAATGTTATTGTTTTGTACATCTTTGGTTGTTGATTTTTATTATTATGTTTCATTGTTAATTTGATTGTTTATTTTATCATATTTTTCTATCATAAATAATGTTATATATTTAGGTTATTAATTTTTATTAATCTAATCCTGATGACGAACCACGGAGGGTGGTTCGAAACGTCGATACATAAAACAGTAAAATGCAATGAATTCGGAAGAGAGAACCACACAAAATCCAGATCACAGAAGTCTCAAATCTATTATGTTTTATTTAATTTCATCCTTTGTTTTCTTAAATTGTGTTCAATTATTTTTTATAATATTTGCTTATATGTGCTATTATTAATTTCTAAAGTTATTTTAACTTTTTTATTATTAATTAATATTAATAAAAATTATTATATTATATGCTTATTGGCATTTATCAACCAGATTTATATTGGAAGAGTCTATAACATGACTTTTCAGAGATTCCAATCATTCGAAAAGAGCATTATTTCGACCAGCCACCCATCCGGCTTTTCCCTCACCTCTGTCTATGTCACCTCGCCGGAACGCTACTCCGTTATCTCCGTAACCATCACCTTGCACGCCGAATGCCTGCTTCAACTTCACCAACCCTGCCAATGCCTTAACGAGCTTATGGCAACTGCGCCAAATCGATTTCAAAAATTCATGTGAACCACTGCATCCCCTGCTACCCTGCCCTTGCCCAGAGCCTGACCATTGAGTGAGAAAAATGGGGTTTTATGGACAGTGATGATTGTTAGGTATGCACAGAATGGACAGGTGGGTGAAGGGTTCAAGTTGTTTAAGCAGATACATGAGCCATATATGGTCACTCAGATGGTCATGGTTGCAAGATTTGTGTAGAATGGGAAAGTTGAGGAGGCTTTGGAAATGTTTGAGAAAATGCCTAAACAAGATGTGCTGCAATGGACTACGATGATTTTAGGATATGTGCAAAATGGGTATTCTTGTAGGGTTATCAAACTTTTTCAAAAAATGTCTCAGGCAGGTGTAAGGCCAGGTTTAGAAACATTAGCCAACATTCTGCCAACGTGATGTAGTTTTTCAGTATTGGAGCATGGCGAGGAGGTTCACGAGAATCTCATTAAGAGTGGATTTTAATCAGATGTATTTGTTGGGAGTGATCTTGTAGATATGTACATTAAGTGTGGGATCCTAACTGCATCCCCTGCTACCCCGCCCTTGCCCAGAGCCTGACCACTGAGCACTGCAGCATAAAAATGCCTTTGCAAGGGGAAATCAAACAATTTCCAAGCTCTGAAATACCATCTCTGCTAGTTGTAGCAATGGGATAAATAAATACTTTGTAACAATGAAGGCTAAATTTATTTGAGCATTGTTCAAGTCATTTCCTATTTGATCTTTTGTTCACCATATGTGTTTTCTCAGTTCTGAATATATCATCCATAATGCAAATGAATAGGCAGACAGAGTGGCCCGCTATCGCTTTAGGTGGATGTGAAATTTGATTCTGTGAGACATTGAAGGTTGTTGGCTTTTGGTAAACTAGAGGTGGTTATATTCTTGGTACGATATCTACTATATTTGGACAAATCATTAAATTCAGAAACCATAACCTTTAATTGTGTTGATATTTTAAGATAAACGATACAAATAAATTTAAGGATCCAATTGCTTCCTCATCCAAGGCCAACTCAAATCCAAATGATTCTCACCATGAAACTATGTAACAAACTGATGATATCAACAATCAACGAGAAATGCTAAAAACTTACCCAAAAGGAATCCATATCTTTAACCATGGAATCCATTAAATCGTTCATGTTATTATTTTCTTTAGGCCATGCAACCCAGTCGCTCGTAAACTAACTCATCAAGTGGCCAATGTAAAGTCGTATGCACTAATTAAGTTGCATGTCAATAGAAGACTATATATATATATATATATATATATATATATATATATATATATAATATACACACATACACAACAAGATTCTTGCAGAAGTGATTGAATTTTAAGGAATATGCAATGAATAGAGGATCAAGGAGACTATGAAAAGAAAGAAACCAACTGCTTCTAAAATGACTAGTAGTTGCTACATAATTTCTGCTAGAATAAGGATCACAGGTACTAATCCTACAACTCGACTTCTATGAGTAAATGTCCATTGTGATGTGTAACAAGGAAACAAACTGCCAAAATGTCAGCCTTCACATGAGTACACAGAAGGTTATCAATTCAGATTGCTATGACATGACTATACTAACATGCTCTAAACAATTTGATATTTGGATAGCTTCAAGGCTGTCTCAGCCAACCCCTGGCACAGGTTCTCAGAGTATTGTCAGCCTAATATGTAATGTAACTCTTCTTCATCTTCTATATTAGAATGAATATGGAGAGAGGGCTTCCACCATGGGAATTCAATGTGTTTTGTTTTGAATTCTGACTGAAATGATATTATGGTTTTTAGTAGAAGGGACATTTGAAGATGTGTAGTAAGTTGTGTTTACTACAGTCCATCTTAATTGTCTGCAGTCTGCAGCAGCAATGCTTTGATCTCCTCTATTGTAACATCTTCCCCAGTGGATTGCTCATCACAATGTGCAAAATAATAGAGTTAGACTAGGAGCTATTGTAGTTTAATGGGTAATCAATTCAAACATTACATTACCTCTGCTCGAAATACATCTAGCGAAAATCCATTGAGGCGACTTAAGATTACTTGCTTAACATCAAGACCAAGTCCATCTGGATCCTCGATTGTGGATAGAAGCAATCGTGACTTATTGGAACAAAACATGTGAATGTTTAGGACCTTCCCTTCTCTTCTACTTACCTCCACCTGCATTTCTAGGGAGAGGATATCAAAAGGGATTCTCTTTTTCAGCCAATTACCATTGATTAGATGGTTACCTAAAAGAACTCACAAAGAAACCACCAATGGCAAAGAAGCCTTGAAGCTTGAAAACAAAAAGAGACTAGTTGGAAACTATGACATTCCAATGTGATCAACAATAGAAGATTTATAAAATTTTATGAAGGGTAATATGAAAAACTTGAACTTGCTGATTGACATAATTTCATCTAAGTCACAATGGTATACCAATGGGCCTATCTAACCCAAACAAATGTGGCCAAGGATTTTCTCATAGAATGGTCTCACCTTGGTCAGCACACATCTATCTATTTCTATGCACTTCTTGCCTTCATTAAACCACCAACTCCAATTTCACCTCAATTTCTACATTTTCCATTAATGTAATTATCTCACATGTATTGTTGTCACATGCCAATCTAAAGTTGTCTCATCCTATTTATTATTGAAGGAAAGAAGGAAATGGACCAAAATCTCCAATTAGTCCCACTAAATTTTGATAAGGCTTCTTACAAACTAAGTGATATTCGGATTTGCTGGTAACATATTGTGGGTAGGCATATTGCCATTGTTGTCAGAAATTTAAACATTTTTGCTCGATAGATTGATTGTATCACCCCTAAAAGTTGTTGATTGTCCAAGATAGTACAACTTGTATGGGAATAGTTGTTACTAAAGTAAATATCTTCAACATATCAGAAGAAGATAGTACGGGTGAGAAAAATCAGAAGAATGGCTTATCTTATTAATTACTTCACCAAAATAAATGGTCAATTGATTCATTACACGAATTCAACTAAATTATATTTCCATGAAATAGTTGAACAAGAGACTTTGAATTTCCAGTTTCTTTAAAATTAACAGTTCAGGTATATAACTTAATCATTGCATGAATTCAGCTAAATTATTTTTCCATGAAACAGTTCAACCGGAGACTTTGCATTTCAAGTTTTTTTAAACTTAACAGTTCAGGTATATAACTTGTGGGTTGCAATGAGAAGATATTTGACACTGAAAAATAAGGTGAACAAAATCAGAAGAATGGATTAAATCATTAATTTCTTGAACAATAAAAAATAAATGGTTGATTGATTCATTGCACGAATCAAGCTAGATTTTGTTTTCCATGAAACAGTTGAACCAAAGACTTTGCATTTCCAATTTCTTTAAACTTAATAGTTCATGTATATAACTTATGGGCTGCAATGAGGAGATATATGACACCCGAAATTGGATCTAAAATTTGTAGCCAGATGCTTCCAATAGGCATCTCCTATAAAATCACCTTAACAAGTGACAAACTTATTTTGTTCGTTGAATTTAAAGCAAAGTGGAAGCTTCTTAGGATCAAACTCCTCTACTTGATTTGGAACGAAAGAAATGAAGCACTTTGCAGCAAGGCACAAACTGAACAATTTTTTTATTGGTATGTCCATACCCTGATCTATGCAAATATTCACTTGCAAAACATTCTCCAACAACAAAAGTTTGAAATGAGAGTGGCAGACTTGTGCAACAAGGATCCCCCTAATCACTCTATTTTCCCCTTAGCCCCCTAATCACTTTGTTTTCCCCGTAGCTTGTTCTAGGCAATCCCAATGCTTAGAATCAAGGCACAAACATTGGGTTTGCTGGGCTATTCAACAAAAAAGGACATGGGAAGAATGGCATCATAGTTAGCCTCCCCTGCTTCGACAACACACTAAAATTTTCCTTCAACTAGTTCTCACTTTTTTTGAAGCTAAGAAACCCCCAAGCCCAAACAACGGAAAGATGGACGGGAACTTTTGTACCATACCTTGAACAAGTCATTGTGAGAGGATCACCAAATCGAATATCAACAATTTTAGATGTACCTATTTGAATGCTTAATTTTGATTTCCTAAGTCTTGTTGTCTTACTTTTTCTTTGTGTTCATCTTCATCGATGTCATTGTCTACTTTTGGAAACTATTTTAAACAATTGAACACACATGTTTTCCCTTTTATCAAATAACACCTGGAATGTTTCTTGTGCTAATCCAATTGCTTTGAGCTCGATTATTTAACACAAATTATTGTGGCAGTCCAATTTCCTTAAGCTAGAACATAGATATAATATCACGGTTCTCCCCTCTCCATTAGTCTACCATTAGTCTATTTCATTCATAGTAAATTCTTGGCTACATAAAGCCAAATTCAAGTATTGTGTGGCTTTATTTTTGCTGGAAAATATTTTATTTAGCACTTTTAACATAAATTTTCTTAATTGTATATCATCCCTCCTATTATGCCTCCAATATAAGGCATGCACCAGAATAGTATTTCAAAGGTAAAATTAGACATCTGATTGAAAGATTATATTTGAAATTATTATTTTTATTCATTTTTCTTGTTTCTCTAGCAACTTGATAGTTGCCTTCAATACGATACTCTGTTATGGAAGCTTATTTGTCTTCCAGAAACAGTATGACTTTATCTTCAGATTCACCATTGTTTGGTAACCCTAATAATCTTGGAAATTCTTGGGACTTGAAATAGATTAGTCCTTTCCTGTATGTGGATTCATTTATCATGGTTTTCATTTGCAATCATGTTTTTTTTTTTTTGAAAAAAAAAAGAATAGACATATTTTGTATTAGAAAGTTGCCACACATACACTGTTCGAGAGAATGATATGAATATATTATAACTGTCCAACGAGAATTTTCCTTTCAAATTTACTAAGTAAGAAGAAAAACAATCCTTCGGAAAGGATTTTGAATAACTACTACTTGTATAAAATTTGTAAAAAACTCCTAATATGAAGCAACATTTGCAAAACATTAAGCACATTTATTGAAAGTAGTCATGGTGACTATAAGCTTTCTCCTCATTCTCCAAGTTGGCCTGAAAGTTTTGATCTACAATCATCATTTCCACTTCTTCCTGCTGTTATGCACAGTCTCATTTTCCTTGACCTCCTCCACTACAGGCACAACTGAAAGTCTAGCTTTTCTAGGCAGCTAAAGTAAGATTTATGGCCAACAATCAGTTCTCAAAGGGCAACACTCATATTGAAGATCTTCGTTTTGCCTCTACTAACTGTGTAAGTTAGTAGAATCAGGGCATATTCAAAATTTCTGGTTTCTTTCTGGGAATACATCCTGCTAATGATAGAGAAAATTGAATTCCCATTATCAGATGTAATCTTCATGTCCTCTCAAATCTATGTGAACAAAAATGGTCTCATACAATGGGTATGCAAAATGGGAAACTTGTGTGGCTGTGGAAACTTGTATTAAAGATGAAAGTACACATACCATTGATAGCCCATGGGGTAGCCAATAATTGTGGGATAGACTGAGAAATATGAGCAAGAAAATAAGAGATATATGATAATATATAAGTGTTTCTTTGATTAAGATAAAATATCAATAGTATCATCACCTTCCACATGGACAATGCATACATATATGTCACATTCAAATGTTTGAACGTGCCCAAAAATTATGTACAGGTGCAACAACTCATTTTAGTATAGAGACACAAATTTTATTTTAGGAAATACCACAAAAAAACTCCAGCCTGAAGAAATATGACCACTGAGATTATATGTTTATACGATTCTAGCCATTTTGATATTTTTCAAAGTGTTGGTTTACATACTGTTGTAGGTGAGTATTTGAGATTTTATCTGCAAATAGGAAGGTACAATGAACATATGTGCCAAAGAGACTTCAATATAACACAAATAACATAAAATCCATATGGTAGCAAGATTTTTGAACATGCCAAGATCACTTGTATTAAAGATGAAAATACACATACCACTGATAACTCATGGGGCAGCCAACAATTGTGGGATAGACTGAGAAATATCAGCAAGCAAATAAGAGATATATGACTACATATAAATTTGCTTTAATTAAGATAAAATATCAATAGTATTAGAACCTTCCACATGGACAATGCATACATAGGAGTATGCATATGTCACCTTCAAATGTTTGAATTTGCTTAGAAATTATGTACAGGTCCAACAACTCGTTTCAGTATAGACACATGAATTTTATTTTAGAAAATACCACAAAAGAACTCCATTTTGAAGAATTATGAGCATGCACAACAATAGCCATTAATAAATGTAATGGTAAAGTTGATTTATTTTTAGACCAAAAACAAATAAGTGTTGTCAAAGAGACACATCTTCAAGTCTACATATACCATACATATCAGCTACTTCCCTTTTATATAAGAAGTGCTTCAGGTACAAGAGGCATTGCAGTCTCTATTGTATACAATGATTTATTGCATTTTGTCATGTGAAATTGTCATTATAAAAAAAAGTGTTGGAAATTACCCAATGAAGAAAGAGAAGACAAGATCATAATCAAATATGCAAGTACTCGATTACTGGACCATTGAAACACTTTATTTATATAGAAAATATGAAGTACATGTACATACTTGCAACTTATCACAAGTTAGAACAATTGCAAACCCTAGCTAGCGAACCCAAGAAAACCCTGACAACCAACTCCTCATATATAAGAATCACACCTAACAAAAGTTGGTCACTACACCAAGAATCCTCAACAACCTAGCATCATCAACTACAATGACATTCATGCCACGAATGCTGGTATGTAGGAGATTAAAGAAGAAGAAGCTACATTTTCTCTCACGACTTGTTTGAGAAGCCTACAAGTTGATTAACTTTTATGTATTTTCCTCAGCCCTGCTAGTTTATTCTATGTCCTGGTTCAATATGTAAACATACAGACACCACATTAACAACAACAACAACAACCACTACACAATTTAAGAGCAAAATAAGAGCGTAAATATGGAAACAAACCTGGAAAATCACCAATTTGGGTGTTGTCAATGAGCCAATCATGTTCGGATGGAGGTTGATCCATTGAAGAAGTTTTTGTATCTGTAAGATAACAATGCAATTTGCATCAGACCAAATCATATCATGTGAATCAATACAGGCATCAAAATACAAACTATATCAATTAGGGATCCCATTAAATGCACCTTGACTCATGTGATCAATAGAGCGATTGTGCTTCTGTCTACATGCTTCAAGTGAAGGCACAATATTGGGATGGTGAACCCTTGCAAATATTCAAACACTACATTGACAACATCAACAACAACCAGTGCACACAGATAAGAGAAAAGGCATAGCAACAAACCTTGAAAATGACCAATTTGGGTGTTGTCAATGAGGCAATCATGTTCGGATGGAGGGAGATCCATTAAAGAAGCTATTTTATATGTAACATAACAATGTAATTTCCATCAGAGAAAATAATATGATGTTAATTTATAGAGGCATTAGAATACAAACTACATCAATTAGGTGTCCCATCAAATGCACCTTGACTGATGTGATAAATCGAGGGATGATGCTTCTGTCTATGTGCTTCAAGTGAAGGCACATTATTGGGATGGTGCACCCCTATAAACATTCGAACACTACATTAACAACATCAACAACAACTAGTGCACAAAGATATGAGAAAAGGCATAGAAAAAAACCTGGAAAAATGACCAATTTGGGTGTTGTCAATGAGCTAATCATGTTCAGATGGAGGGAGATCCATTGAAGAAGTTATTGTATCTGTAACATAACAATGTAATTTCCATTAGAGCAAATAATATGATGTTAATTTATAGGGGCATCATAATACAAACTACATCATTAGGTGTCCCATCAAATGCACCTTGATTGATGTGATAAATAGAGGGATGGTTTTTCTGTCTATGTGCTTCAAGTGAAGACACAATATTGGGATGGTGCACCCCTGAAAACATTAAAACACTACATTAACAACATCAATAACAACCAGTGCACATAGTTAAGAGAAAACACATAGCAGCAAACCTGGCAAATCACCAATTTGGGAGTTGTCAATGAGCCAATCATGGTCCATTGACGAAGTCATATCTATAAGATAACAATGTAATTTCCATCAGAGCAAATAATATGATGGTAGTTTATAAAGGCATCATAATACATACTACATCATTAGGTGTCTCATAAAATGCACCTTGACTTATGTGAAGGCACAGTATTGGGATGGTGCACCCCCGTAAACATTCAAACACTACATTAACAACCTCAACAACAACTAATGCACATTGTTAAGAGAAAACACATATCATCTAATCTCTCTATAGAACTTACTTGGGACAGTAGAGGATGCATTGTTGGAGTGAGGATGACCACACTTGTTGAGGTGTTGAAATTGAAATGGTTCATCCTCAGATGCAGGGACATTCAAATCAATATCCAAGTTAGCATTTTTTTTGCTTCTTTTATTTTTCTTTTTAGGACTAAGGAAACTCTTCTTCGTCTTCAAATATAACTCATAAGCACCCAACCCAAGGATGAAGTCATAATCCATAATATGAAGATCATTAACATCATCTACAATTTTCTTAGCCAAATCAATCAATTGTTTTGTCTTGCTCACAGTAGAAGGAGGACTATTCTGAAACAAGTCTAGATAGCCAAACAACTCCTCTCTCAACAAATTAAGGTCTTCAACATTTTCATCATCCATAATAGTTTTGCTAGTATCTGCATCAAGGTTTGGTGCCTCTATACTTATCTCAGGAGGGACATTCAATGTATTAGGTGTGGTATCAAGGTCCAATAAAGGGTCAAAATCCATTAAAGAGGAATGCAACCAATCTACCTTTATGGCATGCTTGCAAATGTTTTCATTAATAGAACATGGGAAATCACAAGCGATAAAATTTGTGTGATGCCATATGATAAGATATTGCTTATCAGGTTTACTTTGACTCCTCACCCAATAAGCGTGAGATATGCTCTCATGAGGCCTGCAATCACTGTCTAGATTTCTTCTAGCCTTTTCCGTTGATGAGTCACGCTGCACCTCTTTCTTGTGGTTGTTCAAATATCCTTCTATTTTCATAATTTCCTTGAATTGATAACATGGCTCAACATTTTTTATTAGAGTATATAATACCCAATCCATCGTACGAGAACATTTCTTTCGTCTATCACATAGAAAGGTTGTCTTGAGATAACCGTGGTATGGCTCCACAACATTATTTGTCTCTTGATTTGCATGAGGAAAATCTCGACAGCCTTTAAATCACATCCCTAAATGTAAAAATTGAATTAGTAAATATATCTTGTCGTTATAAAATAAAAATGTATGAACTAAAAAAAATAATATGCAAACTTACACATCTTTTCACCAGAAACCTAATTCTTGTGGAAATAGTCCAAAAACTTCTCCTCGGTTGCAAATTTGGTAAAAAAAACCATTGATTTCATTATCCACTTCATCATTAGAAACATTTTTCATGATATAACCAAGTTCATTTAAAATCTCTTTTGCTTTTTTTGAACTATTGGCCAACCGATTAACATTCTTTAGCCATGCCCTCCTTACATGTCAAATACACAAGATCACTTTACATCTGGTGATTCTCCTACTAAATTTAATTCATTTTAAGTGAGAAATATTTAGAATGAATGCAACTTGCAATGTCAAATAAGAATATTGATGTTACCTCAAAGTAATGATTTCAGCCAATGCATCATCAACCATAAAGGCATTGACATTCCAGTCAGGACGAAGCTGAAAACACCTATAAATGAGGTGCTCCAGCCATACCGCTATATCTTGTGATGTATTACGAGACATCACCACCCATGTGACTGGCACCCCACTTTGTTTCTCATCAAACACCACAAGCATGTACAACTAATACTGTCATATTAAAAAAAATGAAGTTAATTTTAAGTCAATAATCATATTGAATCATTATAGCCAAAATGATTCATTAAAGCTATCATTGCAAAAATACTCACTCGATATTTATTTGTATTGAATGTTGAGTCCATGGCTATCAAGCTATTGTGGGATAACTTGACCATAGTTTCCAACATCCATTTTGTTTGTATTCCAGTGATAAAAGGGATCTCTCCACCATTGGGCTTCTGGTAGAAGAAGAAATCATTATGGTGTTTTTCATACCAGAGATTCACACTCATTTCATCTTTGTTATGCAGTTGGTAATTTTCTTTTGTCATACAATTATAGATGTTTACATTATCTTTTCTACGTAAGAAAAAATCCCTATCCCAAGATGTGGCATGTATGTCAACATATTTATTAATATGTATTTTACAAACAGAGTCAACTAGCACTTGAAGGAAAAAACAAATTTCTAAATAAGAAATCATGTCCCTTGAAAGTCTTGGCTTCCTCTAAGGACTATCATCACCTAAAGTGTCATGTTTGTCATGACAAGGCCATCCTTGCCCATCTTCATGATCATACGTCGGCATCTTGAACCATGACCTTTATAATAAAATGGAATTGGAAAGCCCTCTTTTTGACAATTGAATGCCTTGGTTTGGTTTTCCACTCTTCTCTCTTGTCCTCTGGGCCATATGAGCAAGTATAACTACAAAATAAATTTTGAAATGTCAACACATATGACAAATGATAAAGCACTGTTAGTATCAACATGTAAACAAGGCTTTTCTAAAATACTTACAGTTCCCATAGTAAGGTAGCACTGGGCCTTGAGCTTGGAGTTTTTCTTTTTCAACGC
Source organism: Pinus taeda (assembly GCA_000404065.3). NCBI lineage: Eukaryota > Viridiplantae > Streptophyta > Pinopsida > Pinales > Pinaceae > Pinus > Pinus taeda. The sequence goes on from APFE030238721.1 coordinate 25,243, forward strand.
TGGAAGGAAAATGGAGCATCTGGATTCGATTCCTCTCCTTGAATAAAATCACTTAGTTTAGGAATTTTTGCAACGCGGTCAATATTCATGTTTGTCTTGTATACTTCAGACCAAACTAAGTCTTTACTAGAAAATATGATTTTCTCTTTCTTACACCTCAAGGCCCATAATAGTCTTCCATTTCTTTTCCATGTTGTCTCAATGTCTGAAAAAGATGTGGAAACATATTAGGAAGTTGAATCTAAAAACTGAAGTTTTGAAAGAGAATAAATAGTTGCATTTACAAGTAGACTATTGTCGTGGGTCCCCTTCATTGATAGATATGGAAGAAAGAAGGTGAAATGTCAAAAGAAATTATTCTACACTATTTATTGAGAAAAAACCCCACATTCTTCTAGTTTGTAGTACAAAAACATCAATGACAAAGCTCACCGCTCCATGAAAATGATGTTGTGAACGTTGTACAAATTTGACAATGTAATTATGGGCCTCATGTTGTCATATGATATGATATGTGAATCTCCTAAAATTTGCATATCATCACACAAGAATTTAATGAACAACCAAGTGTTTGAATGACACTTGTCCACGGAGCTGCCAAATGTTTCCAAGGAAATTTCGAACTCTGGAGTGGAACTGCTAAGTTCACAAGTGTCAAATGGTTGTCCAGGTGTGAGTCGATGATCAATGTGATAGCCCAATACACAATCGTTCCAAGATTACTTATCTAACGCCATAATTTTCTAGATTTGTGCCAACAAATTTGTAAGAATGTAAACAGAAAAATTATCAAATCAAAATAGGAATTTGATGATTTGGCCTCATATAGAGAGGCTAGATGTTAAATTATTGTCACTGAAATAGTAATCAGGGGTTGTGTGCTAAAGTTTCAATAATTTTATCTTTGTGGAATATTTCATATATAGAGAGATTTCTCACATAATAGGTGATAAAATTATCTAAGAAATTCCGGAAGAAGACAAGGGTTTCGATGGAGTCTACATAGGGCACTAGGGATAGAGAAACATTGCGTACAAACAATGAATGCTCAATTCTTGAAGTTCTCCAATTTAGAAGGGATTCACATTAAAAAGAAAAAGAAAGGATTCACATTAAAAATAACAATAAACATCACATTTTAGGCCAGCCAACTCTTTAGGAAAAAGCGGCGACAAATAATGCTCAATATTCTTTAAAAAATGGTCTTAATACCCCTACTCAAAGGATTCAGCGTGACCTTCAAAGAATTTGTCAAGTGAAGAAAAATTTGTAAATTCATAGTTGGTTTTAATTTTGTACTTATTTCTTTCATGAACAAAATAATATGTTTTGGGTGGTCTACAAGTATTGGGTACTCATTGGTAAACAATGATGTATCATATCATTTTACAAAGCATGTTGCATAAGGGATCTTTTTGAGGTTTACAATTAACATTTTAATGTATCTCAAGCAATACTCTAATATCTATATGGATATTGTACTTGTATGGGTTTCATTGTTTATGTTCTATTTACAGGAATTAAAAATAGCAAACAACATAATTATAGTCCAAGAGGTGCACTGTATGGTGGTGAACACACATGTTTTTGGAAATTACAAGCTTATGTTTGGGTAGAATGTTGATATGTTGCCTACCAATGGTACCTAGTACATAGCTATCTTAGGGCGATGATGAAATGAAGATCTCTTGCAAAGGTAGTGTTGAAACTGTATTGTTAAGATATGTGAGTGCAATACAAATGGAGGAAAAACAAATGTTAATTGTTTGGCTTAATTTTTTGTGCATTCCTTCTCATTTTTCAGTTGGTGGAGTTCTTTCAACTGTTTTAATTATCATCACAGTTTTTTGGGTTAAAGTTATATATGGAGTATATTTTCATGTTAATGGTTCACTGGAAAATTGGATTAATCTTCCTTTCACATTTTTTGAAGGAGATGGGTGCAAGTTCATGTTAAAAAGAGATTGGTTGGCATCAATTTGCAAGTTTTCTCTATTATTTACTATTTGAAACTGATAGAATTCAAGTCCTGATATTTGTTAGCTTTGTTGGAGTAAGAATAAAGGATATTGAATCAGTAGTCAAAGGATTCAGTTGGCAGAGTATTATGAGGCAGAAATTTGTTTCCATATATGAAGGAAAGAAATCAACCAACAAAAGTCAAATCCAACAATTTCTGGGTAATGAAAATATGTGGCAGAATTGGGGCATTTTATGGAAAAGAGATAATAGATTGAAGATTTATTCAAATTCAGAGGTATGAAGATCAACAATTAAGGGACAGACGGAGACAAATGACAGAAATCCCAATTTTCAAGGCAAAAAATTAATCATCATCTTAACTAATACCTGATTCAAAGACTTCAACAGTTCTAAAAATCTTGCAAATACAATTCTATTTTAGTTTATATAAGGAGTAGTCTATAATTTGTGACACATTTAAAATATAAATCACACATCACAAGTTTCATGTTGCTTTGCATGGTAGATGAATTATTTCATCATCGCTCTTGCCAAGATGAATGACAAAGTAATGCATTGCATTAAAAAGGGCAGAACTTGTTGCATACATTGCAAGAGAATTGGTGTAGAGTTCAGCTTGGGCCATAACGAATGGCAGTATCGTGAAATTGTGTTCTATGCTGCAGTGCTCATGTGGTTTATGGATTGAAAAGAAACTCTTTATAATGATTTAGTATGATAAATAATGGATGAAACTATTAATTTTTAGTTGTTACGTTCGAATGCATGTTGTCACATATTTTTTTTCCATATGTGAAGTTCAACAATCCTCCTCTCACAAATGCACTTCACTTTTTGTGCCCTCTGCATTTTGTTTTTCTAGAATGACTAGCTCCTAGTCAACTACCTTGCTAATAAATTTGGTATGGGGAGTCAAAAGTTAGAGGCCATTGTCATTGCATAGTCTTCTAGAGAAATCCTTAATACACTCATATTTGTGATGTGAACCTGTACTAGAGGCGAGAAAGCTCCATGTTGCTTGTTGTGTTGTGTGATGAGATTGAAATATATTATTAGGATTCCATTCAGCTGGATCTTTATTCCAAATTTATGCTGGAGTGCATTCATTTTCAAGATTATTTCTAACATTTCTAATATTTACTTTATTATGAAGCAGTTTGAACTCTTCAAAATTTCTGATGAAACTTGTACCCTATTGTTTAGGAAGTCCGTTTATGGCATTGTTTAGAATTGTTGTCATAGTTAGGGCTTCATTTACCTTGCCATTCAAGTGAGTAATAAATATGTAAAGGTGAGAAGTTAGAGGATTGGGAAGAATTCACCACCATTATGAATTTTTTCCTGGAAAGTCTCAACAAACCACCAAATTGGAAAGTAAAATTTAGAGTGATAACTTCTACAGTGACTGATAACTTACTCAATATCTCTAAATGCAAAACCAGCTTTTCATCATCTAAAACAATAAAATACCTCATGGGCAGATCTTATTTTTGAAGTTCAAAACTGACAAATTTTGTTTTCTAAAAGGATTTAGCTCTAATGGAATGATCTGGTAAATAAACGCAACCTGCAACTACTTTAAATTTTGGATGCAAACTTTATTGACCTTTAATAGAGGAAAATTCAGACGTTCTAATCTCACGAAGACAACGGCGGAGTAGTTATTTTGACTTGAGCAAATGCGGAGGAACTCAACAACGGAGTAATTCTTTTGACTTGAGCAGATGCAACGGAAATTCTGGGTACAGGCAGAGTAACAGGGGATGCAGAGTAGCAGGGGATGCAGTGTGACAGAGGAAAATTCAAATGGAGTTGGTGCGATAAAGCATGGTGAAGTTAATGCGGGGAGTTGGCAGTGATCGTGTGAAGTTAATGCTGGGAGTTGGCAGTGACTACGCGAAGTTAATGCTGGGAGCTGGCGTCCGGGAATGGTGACAGAGGTAACTGAGTAGTGTTCTGGCGACAGAGGTGAGGGAAAAGCTAGATGAGTAGTTGGCCGGAATAATGCCTTTTCAGATAATCGGAATCTCCGAAAAGTCCCATTATAAACTACTCTAATTTATCTTAATATAAATGTAGTTGTGTTAATATTTAAATTTATTTATATAAATTATATTCTATGTGATTAGTTAAATCTTATTTGTAATCATTATATTGAATACAATGTACAACCATCACAAGATATAATGCAAATGCAAATTGTATTTTTTGCAACACCCTGAGTTATAAAATCTGAAACTATTAAGGAACTCTAAGATGCCATTCCTTAGAGTTAAAGGTGTAATTTAAATTTGCAAACGTCATGCCCCAGATGCCATTCCTTGGATTTAAATGTGCAAATGTCATGTCCACTGCCAACACCACCAACATGCAAGTGGCCATCAACGTTGCATCCAAGGGAAATGAAAAAATCACGGAAAAAGGATCATCAATGGCCTTAATGATGTGCATGCCACGACAAGGCATTTTCAAATCGCGTAATGCCACGTGTTAATGGTAGGTATTGAGTTGGCCAATACGTTGAATTTATTGGCGTGGACACTTGTGGGGCTAGCTTTGTTTTCAATATGGATTACATTTTACTTTCTCTATTTTAACCTCAACTCTCGCGTCCGTTATTTTTACGGAGTCTTTGTCGTCAGTTTAGCCACTTGAACTCTACAATGCATTCCAAATATAGAAGGGTGGAACACATCTGTGTGTAAAAACGAGGCCAAGTAGGTTTTTTATTAATGGAAATTGGCATTGGATAAAATAGTAAATGTACAAAAAAATAAAGTATGCGGTGAATATTGGTGAATATTGGTTACGAGCTCTACCACTGAATCTGGTGGGCCTATTAACATTTGTCATTAATATTTGTCATTAATGATCCTCAATGATTTTCGAATATGTGAGGCAATGCGAGAGTATAGACATCACAACTAATCATAACCAAAGTGTTAATAAATTGTGCTCTGAGAAATATTTAAACATATATAGTCTTGTTCAAGATTGGATCACGAAACTTGTACAAACCAAATCTCCCAACCCAAGAACTACATTCTTGAAACTAATTATAATTGAAATTAGTTACAAATCAAAAAATTACAATGAAAATGCATTAAAAGTTATTATTTTTTTTTTCCTAAATGTAATTATTCTTATTATTGTAGAGATATATGCAATTTAAGTTAATCAAGTCACATGCACACTTTCTCTCTAGAAAACAGAGTATCTTCTCAATAGAGTGGCCAATAACTTCTAATTTGGAGGTAACCTCCAATTTTGTTGAGCCTGCTATCTTCTCGATAGAGTGGCCAACAACTTCTAATTTGGAGGTAACCTCCAATTTTGTTGAGCCTACCAACTTCTAATTTGGAGGTAACCTCCAATTTTGTTGAGTTTACTATCTTCTCAATATAGTCACAAACAACTTCTAATTTAAAGGTAGCCGCCAATTTTGTTGTATGATTCGAGAAACATGTTAATTTTTCTCCCATGACAATAAACTTATTAACGTGTTATAATTTGCATATTTCTTTCACATTTAAAAGATGGCATGGTAAATGCTTAATTTTTCTTTCACAATTAATTGGTTCATACTAATGGAAGGACTACATAGTATTAAGGTGAAAGTTAAATGGTTTTCAATTTTACTTATTTTTTAAATTTTGTTTATATATACACTAAATTATTTTAATAAAATAAATTTAATTCTAATTTTCTAATTTATTTTTTCAATAATTGAATTAATTCATTGTAATGTGGCTTTATTTCTATGATATATGTAATTTGTTTTTGTCAGAAATAACAAATAATACTCTTATATTATATATGTGAAATACAAGGTGTGTAATCCAAAAACCATTTAGTTGTTACCATCTTCCACTTAAAAATATGCATGTAGTATAAATACAAGCTTATTAAAATGAATATACAATAGTAAAGTTAGAAGTATACTATTTAGGTTATTTCTTATAAATTTAAAGTAGCTTATTTATATTTCCTTGTGAATATACATTTCCCTTTTTTTAGCTAGTGGATATACTTTTAACATTAAATCTCTTACTCATTCTACTACATACTTTTCTTTCCCCTATCCTTCTCTCGCTATTGCTAATCTTAACTACTTTATACAGTTTCCATTAGGATTTACTTCTAGTTTTTTTCATGTATCTATTGGTACCTACATGAAGTCTAGTTAAGGGATGATGTCTCTAATGTTAAAATATTTAGATAAAGAATTATATTCCAATTTATATCTATAAAAAGCTTGCAAAGGAGTTAATGATTGCCTATTAATTATATGAGAGCCTTTTAGAATGATTGATTGTAGACTACCTACTACCAATACTAGTAAAAGCTACAAATAAATTTATCTTTCTCTTTTAAGAACCCTCTATACACAATATATTTTCCTTTAGAAAAAGTCCGCTCTTTAAGTATACAACTCTTTCCACATCTTCACAAATTTGTATTTGGAGAGAGTAAAGATCAACCCAAGAATATCTACATAACCACCATACTTTTATAGTAAAAATGATAAAAATGCTTTAAAAATTAAGAGATATCTTTACTAATTGACACCACAACTAAATTCATGGATTATGATATCCTAAGTCTATTTAACATATAAATATGCAAAGGGCATTGGAAATTATACTGAAATGGTAAGAAGAAAAGTTAGTCTTGGATCCAAGTAAAGGACTTTAAATATAATACATTTACTACTTGAAATCTATTCGCCACCTCAACCTTAGCTTACCATGTTATAGCTAGTTATACTCTTATCTTTGAAACATACTATGTTCTAATTATTGAGCATCGTGCCTATAACTCAGATTATCTTTGGGTTTTCATCTCTTATACATAAGATTCTCATTTAGCTAAAACAAAACATGTATTAATTTCCTAACTCAAAGTATCTTTAAGTTTTCATCTCTTATATATAAGATTCTCATTTAGTTAAAACATATCATGTATTAATTTTGTTTAATTAATGATAATAGGACAATAGAGCCTAATACATTGAAAGAATATAGCATGCAAAGACTACTTTCCTTGGATATCATCATGACTAAAGTGGAGAATTGGTATCATGAGGGATATTACAAGATTTAGCCTTAAGATCTTGGAGAGTTGCAACAAAATAACAATTTTTTTTCTTGTACATTTGGATATTAGTTTGAAGATAAAAGTATTTATAATAACACCAAATGAAGTATTAGTGCAAGGAGGTTCAGTGTTCAAATCCCTTTGATTCACCTTTCAAGGTTGTGATCAAGGTTTGCGTCTTCTTTGGGAGAGAGGTTGTGATCAAGCTTGTCAAGTTAGAGTTGACTATAATCCAATTGGAGTTGTTGTGAAGTAAAGATTGTCATCAAATCCAATTTGACTGTACTGCTCAAACTAGTTTTGAAGAGTTTTTTTGTAATAGATTATTTGCAGCGCCTTTGAAGAAATCCTTTGAAGGGTTCCTGAATAGACTTAAAGTCATATCTAAAATAGAATTAAAGTAATCCTTTCAGACCGAGGACATTCTTTAAAGAACACATGAAGAGCCTAGGAGACACCTTCATCGAATGATAAAATGATAGCATACTTAAGGCATCTTTTGTGTTGACAATAGAGTGAATTCATGATGACATTAATTGAGCATTCTTCAAGCCTTTGTTGAAACAACAACTTCACTCTTGAAGCATAGTTGAATACCAACACTTAAAGACTTGTTTTGTTGAATCAATCATTCTTGGAGTATAGTTGAAGACAAACACTTAAAGACTTGTTTTGTTGGAGCAATCATCCTTGGAGCATAGTTGAAGATGAACACTTGAAGACATGTTTTGTTGGAACAACCATAAAATTTTTGCTGAAGAAGACCTAAAGTTTTTGTAGAGTTAGATTTAAGAGAATATTTTAGACCTATCTTGGATAAAATTTTTAGAAGTATTTGACGTTTTTGATGGAGGCGTGAAGCAGTATTGAAGTCACCTTAAGGGATTGAAGAAAATTGAGAGGGTTGGATCCCTAGAGGATCGAAGTCGTCATACGAGGTTAGAGCCTTGTGAGAAACTAGGTTGGAGCCTTGCGAGAAACTAGGTTGGAGTCTGGATTAATATGTGGGGATTGGAGTCCTCATATAAGGTTAGACCCTTGTGAGAGACCAAGTTGGAGCTTGGATTTGTAGTTGAATATTAGAGTCCTCATTTAGGGATGGAGCCTTGAATGAGTTAAAGACTTTATTGTACAAGTTAAAGTTTGGGTTTTTAGAGTCCTCATCATTTTCATAATATCATTATTTTCTTGTTGTACATCTTGTGTTTTGGTTTAACTGACAATTTTAAATCGCGATTTTAACTGGCATAATATAACAATTGTAAAGAAATATTAATTCAACCCCCCTCTGAATATTTCCAAGACTAGCACACCTTACATTTTTTTCACCTTGCAATAATTTAATTGACATGCTAGAAGGAACTTTCACAATGCAATGTTATTGTTGGTAATATGGTTGTTTATTTTAGAAGTAAATCTAACATGTGTTAGAGTTCCTTCACCTTAGAATGTTCTTATTAGCAATGTGCTTGTGTTAAAAAGAAACATAGCACGCACTAGATTTCTTTTGGCATGCAATGTTGTTGGTAGTATGCTTGTATTTGTGCCACATGTAAAGCTAACATGCGTTAAATTTATTTCACCGTGAAATGTTTTTATTGGAAATATGCTTGTGTTTGGGCATGAAAATGTTATGAACCAGCTCAAGAAAAGATAGAAACGATAGATCAACGCCTTAGAATTCAGCCTCTTCGAGGGGGCAACCTCCTTTACATTACATAAATGAACAATTCTTCGATGTTTCAAATGAAAAGACCTCCTCTCTATATATAGGAGTCTAAGGGGTCATAACATAATAAGAGCCTACATAACAATAATAATGTAAGGGCACAATAATAACAATAGTGGGCTTCTATGGGGCACAATAGTAACAATATGGGCACAATAGGGGCACAAAAATAATAATAAGGGGTACAACTACAATAGTAATGGGGTAATCACTAGTATTATGGGGACCCAACATGCCCC
>APFE030238721.1:38767-51361 GCA_000404065.3 Pinus taeda
ATATCATGTTGCATTTCTTCCTCTTCTTCATGAGTCATGCTAGAGATTTTAGGTCGCCTACTAGGTGTTTCCATTCTTTCTTGGGGGATCAATTACTGATAATAATGCTTCACTATTCCCTCTGAATTCCTTCAAAATAATTTCTCAACCCAAGCTTAAGCAAACATTTGAAAAAATATACACACCTTTTTTCCCTTTGTAGGAGCTCAATATTGCCTCTGATGTATCTCTGTAATTTCAGATCATCCAGTTCTGAAATTGTGACTTGCGGTAGCCCTCTGTTTCCTCTTTCCAATGCCACCAGTCTGACCCCAATTGGATTCTCCAATGAAGAGTTATGCCAATTCTCCCACAGTGACCTGATTATAGACTAATTCAGTAGAGTGAACTTGTATGACGTTCCACGAGTCACTGTTTCAACCTCTAGCTCTGAAAAATATATAGAAGAAACTACAGTCCGTCTGCTTTCTTCTCCTTCTTACGGAATTTCAATCCAATGCTTAGAGAAAAAGTTATGATGATTTTCCCTAGGTCACCAGTTTGGAGTATAATTCAGGAGTCTGCAAAAAGACCAACTTCCTCAGATCCTATCTCCGCAATTATAGCGCAAAATCCTCTGAAATTCAGACCCGCGATTTAGCGCGATTTCTTCTCAAATGGGTTTTTTTTCAACTTATGAAACAACGCAGAAAAAAAGTTATAGCGAAATTTCCACGATGACTTGTTTGGAGTAGCGAAACCCTAGAATCCAAAGCTCAGATACCAAATGTTATGAACCAGCTCAAGAAAAGATAGAAAAGATAGATCAACGCGTTAGAATTCAGCCTCTTCGAGGGGGAAACCTCCTTTACATTACATAAATGAACAATTCTTCGATGATTCAAATGAAAAGACCTCCTCTCTATATATAACGGAGTCTAAGGGGTCATAACATAATCAGAGCCTACATAACAATAATAATGTAAGGGCAGAATAATAACAATAGTGGGCTTCTATGGGGCACAATAGTAATAATATGGGCACAATAGGGGCACAACAATATTAGTAAGGGGTACAACTACAACAGTAATGGGATAATCACTAGTATTATGGGGACCCAACAAAAACTATGCTAGATTTTTTTTTTTTGCAATATTGTTGTTGTCAATTTGGTTGTTTATGATAGAATGAAATCTAGCAAGTGTTAGATTTCCTTCACGTTGGCAATGTTATTGGAAATGTGCTTGTGTTTGGGCTAGAAGTTGTGTTAGATTTCTTTTGCTATGCAATATTGTTGTTGTCAATTTGGTTGTTTATTATATAAGGAAATCTAACACGTGTTACATTTCCTTCACCTTGGCAATGTTCTTGTGTTTGTGTTAGAAGGAAATATAATATGCACTAGATTCCTTTTGGCATGAAATGTTGTTGTTGGTAGTATGCTTGTATTTATGCTACATGTAAAGCTAGCATGCATTAAATTTCTTTTACCTTGTGATGTTGTTATTGGAAATGTGATTGTGTTTGTGATAGAAGTTGTTCTAGATTTCTTTTTCCATGCAATGTTGTTGTTGGAAATATGCTTTTGTTTATGGTAGAAGCAAATCTAACACGCTAGATTTCTTTCACCCTACAATTTTGTTGTGTGCTTGCTTTTGTGCTATGCATAAATCTAACACGTGTTAGATTTTCTTCACCTTGCAATGTTGTTATTGTAAACATGGTTCTATTTTGGCTCGAAGAAATATAGTGTGCACTAGATTTCTTTTTCACTACAATTTGGTTGTTGGCAATATGCTTTTGTTTGTGCTAGAAGTAAATATTACCATGTGCTAGATTTTTTTTTTTTCTAGAAATGTTATAATATTTTTGTGTTTGTGCTAGAAGGAAATCTAGCATACATTAGATTCCTTTCACCCTTATATGAGTTTATTGACAATGTGGTTGTATATGCGTTAGAAGGAAATCTAGTGTGCACTAGATTTCTTTCGCATTGCAATGTTGTTGTTGGCAATTCAATTGTTTGTGCTAGAAGGAAATCTAGTATGCATCACATTTCCTTCACCTTACAATGATGTTATTGGAAATATGATTGTGATTGTGCCAAAATGGAATCTAGTATGTGCTAGATTTCTTTTTCCCTAGAATGTTGTTGGTAATATGTTTGTGTTCATGCTATAATAAAATCTAGCATGCGCTAGATTCTTTAACCCTACAATGTTATGTGTTTGTGTTTGTGTTAGGAGGATATCTACCACACATCGGATTTCTTTTGTCTTGCAATATTGTTTTTGGCAATATGCTTGTTTGAGATAGAAGTAAATCTAATATGAGGTATGTTTCTTTCACCCTAAAATATTGTTATGTGCTTGTGTTTGCAAGAGAAGGAAATCTAGCATGTGTTAGATTTCATTCACCTTGCAATGTTGTTATTAGTGACATGTTTGTGTTTGAGATATAAGTACAAATAGCATGTTAGATCTAATTCACCTTGCAATATTGTTATTTGAAATATTCTTATGTTTGTGATAGAAGAAAATCTAGCATGACATAAATTTCTTTTACCCTACAGGGAGACAGGGAAATTTATTTAATTACAAACGTTTATGGTCAACAGAAGCCTAACGACAAATTCAAACTGCTTACTTATCTAGAGGATATAAGAGATAGATATTCAGGAATACCATGGATTCTGGGAGGGGACTTTAACATGATTAAATCCCTGTCAGAAAAAAAGGGTGGGACCAGGACTCTAGGCAGAGACTCTATAGCATTTTAGAATTTTATAAACAACATGAAGTTAGTTGACACAAATACAAGTAATGGCCTCTTTACCTGGAACAACAAAAGAGGAGGAGAGTCTCAAGTAGCCTCAAAGCTAGACAAATTCATTATCTCGGAGGACCTTATGCTCACAGGCTGATATGACAACTAGGATTCTCCCCTTTGGTGGCTTGGACCATTGGCCTGTTCAACTTGAGGCAATTGGCATAGGAACCCCAAAAAATAGACCTTTTCGGTTTGAAAACATCTGGCTCACCCATCCAAACTTTACTATCAACATTGAAAAATGGTGGAAAGAAGATCTACAGATCCAGGGGACGAGTATGTTTCTATTACACAAAATATTCAAACATATCAAACTCAGGCTCAAAGATTGGAATAAGAATGACTTTGGAAATATTTTGGAAGCTAAAAAAAGTAGTTGAAAGGAAAACTCAAGAAATTAATCAAACCCTAATCACCAATGGATTTGATGGGGAAAGAAATGAACAAGCTAACAAGAATCAACAAGAATGGGATGACTTATGCAAATAAGAGGAAATATTTTGGAGACAAAAATCAAGAGTACAATGCTAAAAGAAGGGGATAGAAACTCAAGGTTTTTCCACAGATCTAGAATGGAGCACAGGTCTCACAATAAAATCTCAATGATCAAGGATTCCAGAGGCCACCATCTCAATACCCACAAAGAAATAGAAGTTGTGTTGGTTCAAAATTTTCAAAGCATAGCATAGGAACCCCTCTTAGATAGATCACAATTTATTAGGGACTTCATAGAGCACATTCCTAAGCTAGTAACAAGAGAATAAAATTATAATCTTAACAAGCCGGTGACTAAAGGGGAGGTCAGTGAAGTTATCAAAGAAATGCAGAATGGGAAAGCGCTAGGCTCGAATGGTTTCAATGTAGATTTATTTAAAGCATGCTGGAGTATTGTCAAAGAAGATGTACTAAATGTGGTGGAGCACTCCAAGAATAACATAACAATATTGAAGGCACTCAACACATCCTTCATCTGCTTGATTCCTAAACAGGACAATGCTATGACACCAAACATATTTAGACCTATAGCTTTATGTAATGTGGTGTATAAGATAATTTCAAAAATTATTTCCAACAAACTTAAACCCCTTCTTCCTACTCTGGTTTCTATGGAGCAAACGGGATATGTGAAGGGCAAACAAATTCTCAATAATATCATTCAAGCTCATGAAGTAGTTCACTCATTGATAAGTAAGAGGCAGGCTAGAATGATTATGCAATTGGACCTATAAAAGGCTTATGATAAGCTAAATTGGGCCTATATCAGGAAGGTCCTTCTAGCTTATGGATTTGACCACAACTGGGTAAGATGGGTAGTGGCTCTGGTGACTACCTCTAGTTTTCCAATTCTGGTAAATGGCTCTCCATCAAAGACCTTTAAACCTTCAAGAGGCCTCATGCAAGGAGATCCTCTCTCCCCCTTTGTCTTTGTTCTTATGATGGAAGGACTAGGCCGAGCCATCAAGGTCGCTAAAGAAGTAGGTAAGATACAGGGTCTCAAACTATCTGGGAATGGACAGGTTTTAACCCATCAACAATTTGTAGATGATACCATGCTACAGGGCATCCCTACAGTCAAGGAAGGACTAGCTTACAAACAAATCCTGCGTGACTTTGCTATGGCGGTGGTATAGAGGTAAGCCTATCCAAATCAAAGATTTTCTTTTTCAATACTAAGATTGCTATTCAATGAAACATTTCTAGAATTATGGGCTTTCAAAGAGACATACTTCCTTCCAAATATTTGGGAGTACCGCTCACAGACAAACCTCTGAACAAGACAGTTTGGGAGCCTGTGATTAATAAGCTGCAGGACAAGACTCGAAAATGGACAAATAGATATTTGAACTTGGCGGGAAGACTGGTGCTTACAAAATTTGTCCTTCAATCAGTTCCCATCTTCATGTTTTTAGCCCTTCCAGCTCCAAAAGGAGTTATGCAATAATGCAGAAATATCCAAAGAGATTTTCTCTGGGGCAAGGGGGAAGAAAAGAAGAAATGGCCTTGGTAGCCTGGGAAAATATATGTAAACCTAAGACACATGGAGGTTTAGGACTGGATGATATTGAAGTGCTAAACAAAGTTTTGGGGGAAAAATTACGGTGGAGATGGATAAAAGATTCAGATGCTCCATGGGCACAAATTTGGAACCAGAAATATGCAAACAATTGGCAAGACAAGGACCATATAAGAATGTCTGGAAACATAAAAGGCTCCCACATTTGGAACAAAGCTTGGGAGAACAGAGGCATAGTTTAGAAAAATAGTTTCTGCGAAATTAGAGCTAGAGACCTTGCTTGGTTTTGGGAGGATAAATGGCAGCAGGAACCTAAGTTGGTAAGAGAAGACTTTGTAGATCTCAAGCATGATACTGACACCAAAAGGTTACTTCGAGTAAATGAATTCTGGGATCAGACAAATAGCGGAGGAAAATGGAGAACTTGGAGGGAAATGGATTATAGGGATAATGGCCCCTTGAAAGCACAGGCTGATGCTCTAACAACCATCTTGGATCAAAGAAAGATCCTAATTCTAGCTGATTCTGACGAACTAAGATGGGGCAATAAAAATGAAGGCGAGATAAAGCGCATACCCGTTGAGCTTGATTCGACAAAACCAGATGGGGTTTGGAAGAATCTTTGGAAGAACCAAGGATGGATGAAGACCAAACTGTTCATGTGGCTTGTACAACATAAGAAAATTCTGACCTGGGAAAACATCTAGAAAAGGGGTATTTTTGGCCCATCTAGATGCCAGCTATGTGATTCGCATGAGGAAACTATGGAGCACCTTCTCAACCTCTGCATTTTTACCTCCACATTATGGGATGGGATTGCCTCAATATTCAGACAAACAGATAGGGACAGAGCAAGCATAACACATACCCTAAGGAATTGGAGGAGAAACTTCTCTGATTATGAAATGGTAAAGAAATCTTAGGCTTTAGCTCCCAGCTTCCTAATTTGGGACGTCTGGAAGGAACGCAATAATAAAATTTTCAAAAATAAAAAGTGTTCCTCACAAAGTATCATGGAACAAATTTTAAAACAACTCAAGGAGACAGTGAGAACTTTAATGAAAACACCCCCTAAGAACCTCCCTACAAACGTTGATGTGTAGATACTACTTCAATTGGGTATGCAGGGGCTTATTCCTTAGGGCAATAACAGAATGGTAGAGTGACCAGTCATTGAAAATGATTTACGGCATCCTCCCCCTCAGGGCTATATGAAATGTAACATTGATGGGGCCTCAAAAGGAAATCCAGGCATGGCTGGTTATGGAGGAGTGATAAGGGATGCAAAGGGTTGTATAAAATACATTTTTCATTGTAACTTGGGAAGAGCCACAAATAATATGGTGGAGCTAATGGCCCTAGAGCACTATTTAGAAATCCTGAAGTATGACAATCTACATAACATCATAATTGAAGTAGACTCAGAGTTGATTATCAATTTAGTCAAGAGAATCTTTTGTGGGTCGGCTCCTGAAAAATTCTCGAGACATTGGAGGCTTCTTCAAGTCTATCAAAGAAACCATCTCCACCTTCAGAACATGAGAACCTTAAGGTTCACGCATGTTCACAGGACTGCCAATAAATTGGCTGATATACTTGCCAATAAAGGCACTCTCTGTGTTAAGAGCAGTAATAAGTATAGATGGCAAGATGTTCCCCAGGGTAGATTGAGGGATGATTGTCTCAACCAAGCGAATATGGATTGAGAAATCTATTAGAACAGAGGCTGCTAGCACCTCCCAAAAGTTGGGTTGTAGAAGAAACACCATCAACATGAAGCGGCTTTCCTGGGGTAATTTAAAAAAGGAAAAAAACGTCATTCAGTCCTTTGTCAGCGATATTAGCCCAGATTAGCTCAAACCCAAGGTTCTACGGTGGGCGGAGATTTACAGCAAGAGGGGTTATTGCACCTATCTTTCTCCACAGATCTACTCAGCTTTGCTCTGCAGGGAGATGGGTGGGGTAGTTTGCAGTCAGAAGGAAAAGTGGAATTCCTAACTTTTTATGGTTTTGTCGGCAATAGGCGCAGCATTTCAGCGGTTTTCGAGCTTTCGGAAAGCATCAAATCCTGAAGCGGTTTTATTGAATTGGGCCTGATACCACTCATTGATCGACACTTGTCGCAGGAAAGAAAGAGAATACCGCCTTCATTAAGGTGGATGAAGATTAGTTAACTTTTTTATATATATTTTAATTGACAATCTAGATTGAATCTATATATTTTTTTAATTTACAGTCTAGATTAATCAGATTTGTGTCACTTGGATTTGAAGCAACCAATTTTCTAGATATTTTCAAAATATACCTAATTAAAATAAACTCTTTAATGTCTTATTGTAAATAAAAACTATTTAGACAAAATCATAGATAGAAAAACAACCCCTAGATTTTTCAATTGGTTCTGTGGCAGCCATCGGAATTGTTATTTGAATCCTTGCAGAAGCGAAAATTTTATAGTTATCCGAATTCCTCATTATCTAGCAGACCACCGGCCAAACGTTTGAGAGTTTGGGCTGAAATTTTGATTTATTAGAGATGGATACGAAAATAGGTGATGTGAACTGTGAATGGCCTGCAAACAATAACTGGGCCGCCACTTGATGCAGAGGCTCGTTGACATTGGTGTCGCAAACGTTTTCTCTGTTCCTGGGGACTTCAGTCTCACCTCGCCGGACCATCTGCTAGCAGAGGCGTGGGGCCTGTCCGATCGGAATTGTTATTTGAAAAAAGAAATTAATTGTTAATTTTTTTATTTGAAGTATTGTTGTGTTAGTTATTATAGAAATGAGAGGATGTAATTAGAGAGGATGTAATTATCAATAAAAGTGTAATTTTTAATTATAATAATTTTGTTAAGTGAATTATAATAATAAGTGTCATGGTTTAGTTTTATTTTGTTTTTAAGATGAATTATACTAGACGGATGGTTCCAAACACGCGGACTTATAGTTTTCCTTTTTATATAATTTTTATCGAAATATCTCTCCACGTTTATAATATGAATCACAGAAATTAAATTAAAAAATTTAACATTTTTTAAATAAAATCAATATTAAATTTTTAAATTTTAATTATTTTTTAAATAAAATTAATATAGAATACAACTAGGTATATATAAATTTGATATATAGTTTTGGTTTCTATCAAAAAAAAATATAATTAGTTTGTATGGGGTAGCTTAAGTGGCAGTGGCTTTGGAAATGAAGTCTCACTGAACCGAAAGTCTTGGGTTCAAATCTTGCACTACCCTTCCCTGTAGCGGGTGTGTAATGGACATGAAAATTGGAGAGTCCTACCAAAGCTTACAAAAAACATATATATATAATTAAAGAAAATAATATCATAATAATAAAGGAGGATTCTAAATTTTTGGCAGAGAAAAATTTGTGGATTGATTGCATATATGGATTTAGCACCCTGAATAAATTCCTTGTGCACTTCATTTGTTCATATGTCAAACTTGTGATTTCAATGAATCACTACTTGATTTTAGACCAAACTTTCAAAAAAGTCACACTTAAACACCTAATAAATTAGAGAAAATGGATAAATGGCTCTTTCAAATCAAAGGAATATGTTTAAAAAGTCAAATTTAATTAAATATAAACAACCAAAAAAATGTATTACTTAACTAATAAATAAATCATTTAAGTTTGTATAAGGTAACATGCCAAAAAAAGGCATAGCCTAACTTATAGGCGGAATGACCTTTTTCACGATATCTATTCTCATCAATTTTGGCGAATTTTGGTAAAACAAGTGCCCCTTAATCAAATCATGCATTCAAAAATGTATTTTAAACAATAAAAAATCTTGAAATTGTATTATTCGATTTTGGTGAATTCTAGTAAAAAAACTATTTTATATATAAATTAGACTACGCCCCAAAAAATGTATCACTTAACTAATTAATAAATTATTTAAATTTTTATATAATGATACAAACATAATTGTGAGAGAGGGTTAAAAGCTTGGTGAAAAGTTAAATAATAACATATAACAAATTACAATTAAATTAATCAATAATATTATATAGTTTTAAAACAATAAAGTCACAACATTATTAGATGAGCATAATTTATTTTGCTTACATAACTTTACATATGCAAGAAGTACACTCTTAAAAAAGAAGAGATGAACAATATAATCTTTTAAAATTGGTTAAATAAAAGAATTTATAATATTATTATATTAATACTTAGAAATATGAAATATTATTTTAACTGATAGTGTTAGATAATATGATTGAATTTACAGTGTAATACTCATGTAATTTGTTAAGCTATTATATGATGTGAAAGTTACTAGTTCAAAACTCTATGGGTAAAAATTTAGTCATGTTAAGGGTTGGTGTGGTCCAAGCTTGGTGCGATCTCTAGGCTCTGGCTGGGTGTGATCCTTGGGTGATTTGATGACTTATATTCCCATAGGTCGCAGTTTCTCATGAAACTTAAGCTTATAGTCATCTGTAGAGGACAGAGACAACTTGACCAAAAAAAATTTATTGAAATATTTATTGTGGTAAAAGGCACTCTAGTGTGAATTATGGAGATGATGTTGTAGTGATGTAAATGTTTGCTTGTAAACATTTACATATGAGGTCAATTAACATAAATAAAAACAATACAAATGAGATTTATAATTCAATGTTGTAATGTAATTTTGTACTTATTAATAAATTACAAACAAATTTTTCCTAAAAAAAATCATAATATACCTATCATATTAAAATAAAATTAAACAATAGAAACAAGTGATTTAGGGAAGTTTAGCCTTTGCCATTCATTTTAGAAATTATCCTCTTGGAAAAATTGCATAAAAATTTATAATTTAATTGGTCAATGATAAAATAATAGTTATCAATAGGAAAATCGAATCCTATAGTCATACTTTGGCAAATTGAGATGTGAAGTGAAAAATTTAATTAGTTTCTCGCACACAAGGAATTTTTTGGAGGGTAGTAACCACTAATAAATCTACACATTTCCAATCTTACTCTTACATAAGTGTGGAGCAAAACATAACTAAAGTTGGGAAGTAATTTTTTTGTAAGTATATTTATTTACATTTTATTCCTATCCATTTTTATGCAAATAATTCTTAAATTCTGGTGGGAAGTAACTAATGCTAAATATGTTATTTATCTGAGTATGAGTTATTTCCAAGTATTTTTTTGGATGACCTTTCCGCAAAACATAAAAATAAAAAATTACAACACAAATTTATAAAAAACATGTATGAACATATAAAATATGTGAGAGGGTTATCACATGTCATTAGATTGTGCAAAGGCTTCAATAAGACCCTCAAGTTATGGTCCAATCAAATGTTTGAATTTATATATATATATATATATATATATATATATATATATGTCATACTTAAAACATTTGCATTGGTCAATACAAACCAATAGAAGTCATTAGACACATACAATTGCTAAGAGTCTTGCCTTTGTAAACAAATAATAATGACTCACTATTAGAAACATATAACTAATAACATATAAATAAAACAAAAAACTAGGTATTTATATCATCAATGATATGCATATCACATTAAAAAATTAAAATAAATTAATTATAAAACATCTCATTATATGTATCATTAGGGTTTGTAATGTCTCCCAGTAAACCTCATGTAAAAATACATAGGATTGGAAATTTTTTTATGTAATTCATTCACATTAATATTACCAATCAATTATTCCATATTCTTTATCACACCATTAGATAAAATAATCATCATTGCATAGAGTAAAACCTTAGAAATGGAATAACAAGTCATATAACATAAAAACCATTGTTGCAACATATTAACATAAAGTTCCCCATTGTAACCTTACATCATTATCATTGTTCATCTAATTAGGCTAGTGAATCACATATTTCATGATGTAACAATCAACATCGTGCAAAGAAGCAACATCATTAGAATGACATAATAGAAAAACACATCAATGGACACTTATATACCCTAGAAACCCTTAATGGAAAAACCAAAAAACATTTATTTTATTAAAAGTTTCATGTGGGTGTTCACCACTCACTCAATGTAGTAAGGGAACCCATCCCTTGACCATTGTTAAGAATTTAACAAATAAATATCATCTTAAATTCAAACATAACACGTTAAATGTCATTACATTAATCACGATATCATTTACCCCACCATTGCTCGAGCATTGTGTCTTTGTGGCCTTGTTGTTCCTTATAGTATATTATCCTGCATTTGATGATTCGTCAATCTGCATGGACCATTAGTTCATTTTCTTTCATAATGTTAACCATAATGCATCTTCTATTAATGTATAAACTTATGGGTTAGACACTGCTAGTTCATCATTCACATCAGTCACATTTATTTTCTGCAATTACTGTTCTCAACAACTTTGACATCACGATTACATAAAATATTTATCTAACCCAATTAGTAAATCATTACTAGCTATGCTTCAAATATATGTGCATCAATAAAATTCATATAGGGTATAGGGCATGCTTCTTATTTTAAAAGCACGTAATTACAAAAATATGTCTATTTATCTACACGTGTATCACTATGGCACGAGTCTATTCATCCAAATATTCACATGAAAATAGTAAATTGCATAAAGATTACCAAGGCATGCCCATATATCTATACCATCCATAGATTATAGAGAAGAGAATAGATACATTTTACTCTACCAATAAGAATACAGTAATACTTTAAAAGAATCACCACAATTATCACTATCACCTCACACAAGAAGAGGAAAATATTTCCAAAAGACAATCACCACAATTACTTTTATTTCTTTCCACAAAAAATCATTCTTTCTCCAAAAGCAAACCTCCACCACTTCCCATATTTTTTTTAAAAGATATTTAGCACTATAACTATTATCTTGTACATGCAAATACATATTTTTTCCCCAGAAGTAACTAGCTCAACAACTATGATCTTTGAGCAAGTAAACACATGATATTATTTCAAGAAATCTAACACAATATCTATTCTTTTGGGCATGAAAACACATTTTCTTTCTCAATAGAACTAATTTCAAGAAAACTAACACAATTAACTAATCTTTCCATGTATACAACACATGTTATTTTCCCAAAAAAATCTAACACAATAGCTAGTGTTTTGTATATGTAAATATATATTTCTTCCCCAAGAAAACTAGCATAATATCTATTATGTTAGTGCATATATCCACATATTCTTTTTGAAGAAAAACTAACACAATAGCTATTTTTTTTTGCATTAAAACACAGTCTTTTCAAGAATTCTAATACATTAGACATTTTTTGTGTGCATGTAAATGCAATTCTTTTTTTCAAGAAAATCCAACAACAATTATTAACAATGTAAACTTCGAAACAGGAACTATAAACTCGAAACAGGAATTCTAGCGAAAAATCCAAAAAAAAAAAAGAAAAACAGTGCTAAAAACGAAAAGTGTTGATGCTGGAATAACACTTGTTTTTTTCTAGGGTAAATTTTCAACATGTTTTAAAAATGCCGGTGAAAACCAATTTTTTGTGCAAAAAATGTACAAAAAACACCCTCAAAACGAAAAGTGTTGATGCTGGAATAAGGCTTTTTTTTTCTAGGGTAAATTTTCAACATTTTGAAATAATGGCGGTGAAAACCAATTTTTTTGCAAAAATTATGCAAAAAATACCTTCAAAACAAAAAGAGTTGATGCTGGAATAACACTTCTTTTTTTCAAGGGTAAATTTTCAAAATTTTGAAATAATGGCGTAAAAGATTTTATCATAACT
>APFE030238732.1:11037-89222 GCA_000404065.3 Pinus taeda
CTAAAGTGATTCCTGAAGGGATTTTGGAGGACATAATTGTTTCACTGGACTCTTGGGAGTATCCAGTGGACTTTTTAGTTCTTCAGCCAAAATCCAATTTAGGAGGACACACTATCATCCTTGGTAGACCATGGTTAGTCACTGCTGATGCATTCATAGGATGTAGATCAGGTAATATGATCATTTCACGAGGAACTGAAAGAAAACAACTCACTCTTTACCCATCAGCAAAATCACCAGCAGTAGCACACATTTTATGGCTTGATGATAAATACAATGATAAGGCAGAAGTTCAATCTATTTTCAACATCAACCAAATCTATGATTTTCAAGAACATAATAATGATGATTTGGTAGAATTGTTACTTTCTCAACCTGATGTTTTCGAAGAATTGAGAAATGACCAATACCATGCTGCAGATGAACTTTTGGCACAAAATGTTTAGGAAACATGCACCATTCATTCCTTGCAAACAACATTTCAGAACATTTTTCCTATCTAATCTATCACAAACACACAGAGCAAAACCATAGAGATTAGTCCAGGAAAAACTTTAAATATTGGCACTCAGCTAGACTCATCTCAGGAGGAAAAATTGATTCAATTATTGAGAAAATACCATAAAACATTTGCTTGGGACTACACCGATATGCATGGAATTCACCCTGAAACATGCACTCACCATATTTATACAGATAGTAATATCAAACCAGTGAGGCAACCACAAAGACGAATGAATCCCATGCTTCAGGATATTGTTAGAGAGGAATTACAAAAACTATTGAAAGTCAATTTTATCTATCCTATCTCTGACAGTCAGTGGGTATCCCCATTGGTAGTAGTGCCCAAGAAAAATGGTAAGCGGAGGATTTGTGTTGATTACAGACAATTGAACAAAGAAACCCTCAAAAGATTATTTTCCACTACCATTTATTGACCAAGTGCTAGACACATTAGCTGGGAAATCATCATTCTCTTTTCTTGCTGGTTTCAGTGGCTACAACCAGATCAGGATAGCCTTAGAGGACCAGGGCAAAACCACTTTTACTTGTCTTGGGGCACTTATGCTTATAATGTTTTACCATTTGGACTTTGCAATGACCCAGCTACATTTCAGAGAGCTGTATTAGCTATTTTTGCTGATTTAGTTCATGATTGTGTTGAAGTTTACATGGATGATTTTTCATTGTATGGTAATTCATTTGAGCATGCATTAGAGAATCTTGAAAAAGTTTTGAAGAGATGTATTGAAGCTAATCTGTCCCTAGCAATGAAGTGTTTTATGATGTTAAATGAAGGGATAGTATTAGGACACTAT
Organism: Pinus taeda; assembly: GCA_000404065.3. Lineage (NCBI taxonomy): Eukaryota > Viridiplantae > Streptophyta > Pinopsida > Pinales > Pinaceae > Pinus > Pinus taeda. Next base: position 12,357 of record APFE030238732.1, read on the forward strand.
ATTTCTTCTCAAGGCATTAAAGTTGATCCATAAAAAATCCAGATGATTGTCAATTTGCCAATTCTGAAGACTCAAAAAGAGGTAAGAAGTTTTCTTGGGTATGCGAGCTATTACAGAAGGTTTATTGAACATTTTCGTAAAATAGCTTTACCTTTGTTTAAGCTTCTAGCAAGAGATGTACCTTTCAACTTGAATGATAATTGTCAACAAGCATTTGAAACACTCAAAGAAAAGTTATCAACCACACCAGTCTTAAAAGGACCTAACTAGAACCTACCATTTCACATCTTTACAGATGCATCTGATACTGTAGTAGGTGCCTCATTAGGCCAAAAAGAGGAGACTTTTCATTATGCCATCTATTTCATTAGTAAAAATCTAACACCTGCAGAATTAAACTACACAGTCACTGAAAAAGAAATGCTTGCAATCATACATGCTGTGAATAAATTCCGACATTATATAACTGGTTATGAGCTTTTTGTACATACTGACCATTCTTCCATTAAGTATTTAATGAATAAACCAGTAACTAATGGCAGAGTCACCAAATGGCTATTATTATTACAGGAATTTAATATCACAGTGTTAGATAGACTAGGTAAGGAGAATCAAGTGGCAGATTTTCTTTCTAGGCTGCAAAATCCTGGTGAGATTGTTCCGGTGAAGATTCTTTTCCAAATGAAAATTTATTTGCAATTTCAATAGTAAATCCTTGGTATGCTGACTTGGCCAACTATTTGTCCATAGGAAGAACACCTCCATATTTTACTCCAAAGGAAAAGAAGAGGCTAATCAAACAAAGTGCTCGATACTCATGGGTTAATGGAGATTTATTTTTCACTGGTTATGATATGATTATTAGACGATGTGTAAGAAATGATGAAATAATTTATATTTTAAAATATTTCCATGATGAACCATGTGGTTGGCATTTTGCAACTAAAAGAACAACATTCAAGATTCTTAGTCTTGGATACTACTGGCCATCTATTTTTAAGGATTCCAAGAAGTATGTGAAGAGTTGTGACATCTGTCAAAGAATGGGTAGGCCAACAGCTAAAGATGAAATGCCACTTCAGCGTCAAGTACACTTAGAGCTATTTGAAAAATGGGCTCTAGATTTCATAGGACCCATCAATCCAACTTCCAAAGGTAAGAAGTACATCTTAGTATGTACTGATTACGTGACAAAATGGGCTGAAGCCAAAGTACTAGTCTGGGCAACTGAACGAACAGTGGTAAACTTCCTTTTTGAAGAAATTTTTGTAAGGTATGGAGTACCAAGGGAGATAGTGACAGATCAAGGTACTCAGTTTACTTCAAAGCTAGTTAAAGACATCACAGAAAAATATCAAATCAAGCACAGAAAAAGTACACCTTACCATCCACAGGCCAATAGCCAGGTGGAATCCACAAATAAAACATTGGAAGGAATTATCACTAAGACTGTAGCAATGAACAGAAAGAATTGGGAAGAGAAGCTCAAAGATGCACTCTAGGCTTATAGAATCACCTGGAAGAACACTACAGGATTTACGCCATATCAGTTGGTGTATGGCAAAGAGGTAATGATTCCTATTGAATTTCAAATACATACTTATAAGATGGCTGCAGATTTAGGAATTGATCTTAATGAATCCCAACAAGAAAGAGTTCAACAATTGAACCAACTAGATGAAATGAGGCAGCAAGCAGAGGAGACAACACTCCTAATGCAGAAACAAAGGAAGCAGTGGCATGATGCACACATAAAAAAGAAACAGTTCAAAGAAGGAGACCGGGCTTTACTCTTTGACTCTAAATTCAGAGATCATAAATCCATATTTACCACACATTGGATGGGCCCATATGAAATAGTTCAAGTTTATGAAAATGGGTCAGTCAAGCTTATTACCATTGATGGAGAAGGCCACCCCTTTCTTTTCAATGGCCATAGGTTGAAACTCTATCATAGGCCCATCACCAAGGAGGATTTTCTTCAAACTGTATCTCAGAAAGGGGGTTGAGTTGTTGCAGCTTCAGCTGTGATATCTCTACCTTAGTTCATTCATTTCAATCTATATATTATAATATATATATATATATATATATATATATTATATATATATATATATATATATATATATAATATATATATATATAAATTAAAAAAATAAAAATTTTAATAATGGTTTAGATGTGAAAACCAGACTCTGGCACACTCTAACCCATAATTCTTACTTGAAAACAAATTCTTTGGCTGGTAAGAATTTGTTTATTGTTTGGTTCATCGATTCAATAATGACTTGAGGACAAGTCAACGCTTTAGTGGGGGAGAAGCATCAACATTTTTGTTTTCCTTATCTCATATCCTCATTGTAAATTCTCAAAGAGTTTGTTTCAGCACTTCAGTATTTCAATAAAGAAGTTGTTTTTGTCTTTGTTCTAATTAGAGGGACATGTTCAAGGAATATGCAGTGGGATGTGTTCAGAAGACTATGTTACCAGTACCAATATTAGAGGGACCTATTAAAGACTGCTACATTAGGCTACTTCAACAAAGCTTCAACAAAGTTTCAACAGAGTTTCAAAGTTTGCTTATCATCAAGGCTACATCAACACCAAAGATCAAGGAAGCTGCACACACATACTTTTTTTTTTTTTGAGATTTCAAAGAAGCTGCACAAACATTCTCCAGATCTCAGAGGGACCTGTTATATCCAAAGTCATCTCAGAAGGGAACTATTATGGACAGTGAATATTAGTCATATCTGGATAATAAAGATCAATCCTACCTATGCATGCCAACTCAACTCTTGGTCAACCAACAAAGTGTAATGTATTGTTGTAATTTTTATTTTTAACATTTAAAATTCTTGAATTATTTTAGTGTTAAATATGATGATTATGATTGCTTATGATCAATTTCAAAAACACCCCTATACCCATCACCCTTGTAACATTCCTAACTACTATCATTTCCCAACACACTCTAGCCTATCATCATATTCCTCCTACGATTTTTAAATCTTCTCCTACACCACACTTCAAACCTTGTTATTAACTCCTCATTCTTGAATCGACCATCAAACCTTACCATCGATCCATCATCTTCCTAATCGGCCAAGTACCAACAAGTAATGGACAAGTGGTGAATCATTGGAGAGCCAAGTGTTAAATGATTTCATTCATTTTCTTGAATTGGCCAAGTTATAAAATGATCATTTGACCCAAGTCGACTCATGCAACAACTATCTGTTATCATCACTCTAGCACTCCTTATATGTCTACGACGTTCTCATGATTGTACCTATGCAAACCAGTAAAGCTCCTCTGTCTTTGTGATATGAATGCACTATGCATTATCATTATAGTAAATTGGGTAAGGTCGGTTGTTAAGTTTCATTTCATTCTCAGTTCATAAAAAGGGCGTTACCATACTAGTAATTCAAACTCGGTGATTTCAAAGAAGGCCGAGAACAGCAGGCGCTACAAAGGGAGAGCATAGTAATTGGGTTCACCATGAGTTTCTACCTCCGCCATAATCCGAGGACATTAATCAAGTCACTGCCCAAGCCATTGAAGAAGGAGACCCCGAGAACAGAGGGCGCTACCAGGTTGGTTGAGTGGAGTGCAAAACAGAGGTAACATATCAAGAGACCCTTGTTGAATTATTAAGCATAAACAAAGAGGGTTAGAACAGGAGTTTCTTTGTCAAAATGACCAATAGAGCAGAGCCTAATACATTTGATAGTTCCCAATATCGTGATGACTGTATTACAATTTTAAGGGAAAAGTAATGGTTATCCTTCCTAGAGAAGTTTAATGGGAACAATGAAGAAGTAACTAAGCAGTTTGCATTTACATTTAATGGAGAGAAAGCATTGATGGGAAACTTATCTTTTAGGATTTCAGAGGATACCATAGCACAAACCTTGGGAATCAGTCCAGAAGGAGAAAAATATTTTAAAACAAAACAATTTAAAGAAAAATCATGGACTCAATTCATGTCTAGGTCAAGGGTTTGCTCTGTCAAATGGAAAAAGGGTGTCCCTAGAAGCTGGCTGATGCACCCATGGGATGAAATGGTGTACATTATTTAGAAATTTGTTATGTGTGAGGGTCGTTATAGCATAGTCTATCTATATCATATCAAACTCCTGTTGCACTTGAAAGGGCAATGCACCATTAGTCTACCCTATTTCCTCTTACAGAGTTTGACTAAGATGTCAAAAACTATTCAAAAGCAAAAGGGTAATGAGGATAAAAGCTTGTATCATTTTGGGTTGATTAAAATTCTAATTGAATTTGAAGTGCAGAGGAGGGGAAAAACATGGAAGGAATTTTTGGTTGCTAATCAAATCAAAGATGGAGAAGATGAACAGGAACAGCAAGAGCGTTCAGAATTTATGCTTGATATTGATGAGGAAATACCTGTGTGCAAGTCAAGCAATGTTCCTCCACACAACAATAGTGTGAGGACAAGAAATATGAGGCAAGAAGCTGCCCAGAAAATTGAGCAAGACAAAATTTTCACTACATATACAAGAAGATCAAGGAGAATACAAAAGAACCAAACACAAGAAGATCAACCAGAGTCAAATGCACATGCACCGATGGACATTGAGAGCAGAGCTCATTCATAGCCAGGACCAGAAGCCAAAATGGAAGTTGAGAGTAACAATAGACAAGGGAAAGAGTCAGCACCTGCAAACAAGAAACAAAGGATATTAGAAAAACAAATTGAAAAGCTAAAAGAAGAATTGATGGAGGCCAACATGCTAGAGAAGGTCATCAAGAAGGAGAATGAAATGTTGAGAGCTTAGAGTAGGAAGACTCAGCAGAAAAATGAGAAGCTAAAGGAGCAAATCAAAGAACTCAAGGCTGAACAAACTGACATTTGCAAGTGGGCAACCAAATGGTATACTCAAAAGAAAGCTCTCAAAGAAAAATACAGGAATTTGGAACATGAGGTCCACGTTTAGAAGAATGCCCAAGCTTAGAAGAATATAGATACATTGTTACAAGTGGTAGAGGCACAGGCAGGAACAAAGTATAAAGGGAGCACATTAGGATTAGCATGAGGACATGCTAAACCATTGAGCTTGGGGGAGATTTTGGTACCATTTCATTGCCATCCTTTTCTTATAGAAATCCATCATTTGTCTATCTTTTTCTCCCATAAACCCCTCATAGTCCATCGAAATTGATTAATCAAAGCATTATAGTTGTTAATTTATATTAAATTTAATTTGTGAATTTTTATGTTAAAAATTAGAAATTTTCAACAAAAATTACAGGATGTCATGATTTCATGTAAATGGTTTATGATGTGACACGTGGCATGGAAGGAAAATCAAAACAAAGGATAGGAACGTGATCTGGAATGTACATGCATGGTAAAAGATCTATTCAACAACAAATCTAAAGCTCCTGGATACATGGTCAATGCTGGTCAAACCTAGCCTTTTTGGTCTCAAAGGCAGCAAAAAGCCAGAGTTTCCCAAACTGATTTTGTTTTGCTTTTGGAAATCAGTTAAGATTAGAAAGGACAGAAATCACTCTTTTGTAAAAGCAGAAACATCTGCATAATGTATGTACATTCGATTTAGAGGGAAAGTTAGTGAATATAGGATAGGAGACACGCAGATAAAAGACTGTGTATTGTATTGTCCAAAGCGGTTATTATCCTTTTGTATTGTTTCTAGAACATTGCTCTTGCATGTGATTTCGATTTCCAGAACTTAATTACAGTCATCGTTTTACTCTCACATTGCTTATGCGTTAACATTCTCATCGCTTGAAGTTTCATAAGTGTGCCATTGAAGCGTGGACAGGCCCTACCTGGAGATTGGTATACTTTTAATTTCATTTCCATAGCGTTTTCGAATCTGAATAGTGTGAATAGAGTTTAATGTTATTTCCATGCCTGTGAGTTTATCGATTTGATTAGAAGTTCTTGCAAATAATATTCATGGTGATAGCTTGAGAATTCGATTGCTAGATCACTGAACAATATCTTGTAAAAGATTTGATCGATCATTAGATTTCGAAGTATCTCTGTGGACTCTGTTTTCATGCATTTAAAATTTCAGTGTGCTTAAAATATCTTTTGATTTTCATGAATGCTTAGTGTGTTAGCTGGAAAGAGCTTTTGTGGATAATATCCTTGTAAGAGGGTTGAAAACTCAGTCTAGCAACACACTGTTTCTTTAGAACAGTTAGATAAATTAAATGATTTGAGTGTTAAGGTGTGAGAGGAAACATATTTCAATCTCCTGTAAAGGAGTGCTGTAGCCTGTCACAGTAGACACTTAGTTAGGTAGATGAGATCCTTTTATGTCTATAGACTTTAGACACGTGCCTCTAAGTTTACCTACCTTGGTTGATATTAAATCTAGTCTAATCTAGCACCCTAGATTGGCCATTATAGTTTTCCTAGGGAAAACTGAAGAGACCATAACTTCTTCATTATTCAACCCATTTTGGCTCAGAAAGAGTCATTCCTAGATGATTTGGATGCTCTAAACACAATGGAACAAGTTGCAGAGGCATAAAGGCACTTATGTATGTGATTTTTCTACGTTGAAGTTTAAGAAAGCCTAGGGCCACTAGGGGAGGAGGTCAAGCCTAGATCAGCTGAAGTTCAATTGCAGAGCTTGGAAAGTCATTTTTGGGTCTTCTGAATCCAATGGAGTAGGTTGCAAAGACATTGGAGCATTGCAGGTGCATGTAATCAGAGAATTGACCATTAATCCAAAGAGGGCCTCGCCATTGAAGCAGGTCTAAGGAGATGTAGCCCATGATGGGTGAACTCCTTTATCAGCATTGTGTTATGAGTTTCTATGTTTTAATTCTCTACATTTTACTTGCCGTGCATGTGTTTTAAACAACTAATTAACCTCATAAATTGCTCATAAAATACACTCAATACTTGAAATACAATTTCTCACATTTTCGTTAATTTGAGACGATCCTAAACACATTTTTTTAACACTGATGAGGGAGGTTGCAAAGCATTAACAAGTTTGACCAACAATCAAATCAATAATCCATTAGTGCTAGTTTCGACCATCAATGCAACAACTAATCCCACATGTTCATTAAGTGTACTACATAGTTAGATATGGTGAATTAAATTGATCACTCCTTGATTTTTTTTCATATGTTTCTAGTCCATAAAATAAATTATTTTAGTTGAAGTATAATTGTAGTGTTCATTTAATGTTTTTAAATATTGTGGTAACAACAAGGGTGGATCTAGTCTGACATGGAGCGAACATATGTTCCCAATCTTAGGTATCATGTGTCAAATTAACTATTGTTTAAATGATTATTTCATTATATTAGTTTGGTTTACTTATTGAAATATTATAAGTGTGTATGAATGTTAATACATTTTCTCAGTTCTTCTCTCTAACCCCTTCATGTCATTCAACACCATTCATTGTTCTCCCACAATTTTTCTGCCATTGTCGTCACATTTACTTGATGTTTACTATAAAACTTATGTTGACCAGAGAACTACCATTACTAGTACAACCTATGGGAGTTGGTTATCACTTGCCTCCACCACCTTCACCATACCATCCATCCACATAGGCTACATCCATAGACCATCCAATAGTCTCTGAGTAGGTTGTGCAACTGAGTGCTCCGCTTATGAGTTAATCCCCATCATTAGGTGAGATATTCATGGTGAGAATATTCATTGATGATTTTTTTTCTTAATGATGATTTGAATTGATTCTAGGCAATTTTTCATTAAATTCTATGCTTTGACTCTTGTGACTATTGCAAGGTGGTATCATTTAGAGGCTGGGGATTTGAAGGAGGAAAACACCCTCATGATTTGTTCTAGAATTTTTGATGAGCTATCTAGGTTTAATTATAAGTCATTAGTTTGTAAGTGTGTGATTTATTACGGAGAAATAAATCTAATTAGAATATTGTTTCTTTGTGAAATTCGTAGAGAGATGAAGCATACCATGAAAGAGGAGGAGTTTTTTTCCTTCTTCTTGTAAAAGGAGAAATATCAAATTCCGAGATCCAAATGATGGGTTGAGAGTGGAAGTGGTCAATAAGTGACCAATGAGACCCATTTTGTATATATGGCATGATATACAATTTGATCATTTTTGGGCATGAGATGTCAATTGAATATTAGAGTCATTTTCTATATAGGTCACCATATGCCATACTTCTATGTTTAGGGATGAGCTATCATTTTTTATATTAGTAACACTGGCATTTTCTTAAAAATGTAAATTTGTGACAATTTTTAATGTACACACACAAACACATATTTCATGGCACATGTTCCATGAATTGAAGTGCTTGTTTTTTAGATGATGAAGCATTAGATTTCTAGGTTGGATTTTTATTTAGGAAGTCAACACTTTGACATCTTTTATTGTCGAATATGTTTGGGTTGAGTTTTCAAAGACATGCCAGTTAGGCATATTCTTGGTGATGCATGTATTTGGTGATCCCAAACAAATTGCACCAATTTTTATCCATTAGGGCACACTTCAACAAGCGTATAACAAATATGAAATTCACTTATATATCAAATCAATTAATAATTTAAACCATATGTTATATCAAATCAACATGAATGATAAATATTAGAAAATTAATTACTTAATCACGAATATAGTGCAAGAAGAAAAATCAAATTTGCAATCACACAATTTTGGATAGGAAGATACTTTATATATAGATATATATATATAGATATATATAATATATATATATATATATATATATATATATATAAATATATATATATATAATAATATATATAATATATATATAATATAATATATATATATATATATATATATATATAATATATAATGAAATACATGTGAATAAATTTATCAAAATGTTGGTACAATTTCTATCTCTCCAAACTCTAGTAATTTAGAATCATGAAAACTGTAGCCACCACCAAATATCCACAAGAAGATAAAATTAACAGCAACAAATCCTCCTTTGGCTTCAACAAGTTTTTATGATATTCTCTTCAAACTAGATTTGTTTTCTTCCTTAGGGTTTCCAGATCCTATCCATGTTGCATCACACAAGTGCATGGAAAGACAATTCCAGCCCTAGTCTCCATATATACTTTTCCATCCTAGGTTTTGTGTACTTAAATCCTTGACATTCAACTCTTACATCAACATAAACAACAAAACCTACATGAAACATCATGAAAGATATAATAACCAAATTGTCTTATAAGAATGATGTCACAACATGCTCAAGACTCATTAATTTCGTCTCACTAGATCTTTCCATAACATCATGTCCCATAATAAAAAGGTATTAAAATATTTTTAGGTGTTAGGTCCATTATCCATATCTTCTATTAGGTTAGAAAGTCTAGTATCACACCAAGCTCCATCATAATCATCATTATGAATAATACTAACTTCATGTTCTTTTATAGGGTCTACATGCATACCATAAACCTTACATCACATGAGAAAACCCAAAATTATTAGAAAATAAATCTCTCCATGAAACATAAAAGAGATCACTCTCTCCCCATTTTTTATTATATGGGTTTCTATTCACCCTAATTTCATACTACTAGGGTTTTTTCATGATCCCAACATATTTCTATGTACAAGACTTCGCTAAGAAAATACTATGTATAGAGTGCAATGATGATAAAATCTACGACAAAATTATCCTCCATTATATATACAAAAGGTGAGAGAGGATAACATAATAAGAAGATAGTTAAATATAAGTGAAACACCATCCAAACATGATCCTCCTTGGGATAAACACCCCTCCTCTAATATGGTGCACTCTCTAATAGGATATTATTCCAAAGCTTCCTCTTCCATGGTTTATTATCCAATTATCATTATGCAAGATAAGTATCCTCTATGTATGTGTTGCATGTCCAAAATTTTACTTTCATTTGATTAATATATTTAGAATCAAACTTGAGTACATTAAGAAGCCCCTTACAATATTAGGAAGCTAAATTATTTTACTAGATGCTTATCTTTTCACATCGAATTGCCATTCACATTGTAAAAATATTTTCATGCACTAGATATATTTGTCACTAGCTACCCAAACACATGTAATAGAAATCCTTGAGGTCATATATGGGGAGTGTTGCATTTGTCATCCCTCCCCTATAATAAATGGATTCCTTTTATTCTTTCTTAAATATTATCACTAATGTACCATAAAAAATACTTAATAAGAAGTTACAAAAGGTTATACCATCCATTTTATGCATTTGAAAGAAGGATATTATGTGGGTTGTTTAGGCACTCTATCCCATTTTTCTCTAGTCCTTGGCATATTTTATTTACATTTATAAAAACCAAACTAGAAATATATATAAGTGATACTTTTAAAATTGTTTTGAAAAATCCATCCCCTTATAAAAAATTTAAATAGGCCTTTATTGAACAAAACCATAACTTTGAAGATCCTTAGTAAAGCATTTTTTGACCTTTGAAATCCTAGAAGGGGGTTTCCCATAGATGTAACTTGGTGTCATGATTCCAATAGAATTGATGGTTTTCCTAGCTAAGTTACATTTTGTATTTTTTGGCTAGTTGCATCTCGCTTGCTAGATCCATTATTAACATTTTTTATTGTGCATATTGATCAGTAAGCTAGACCCATACTGCGCATTATCTCATGCCATAAATAAACACATACAGTTCAAGAAATCTGTTGGACCAAGCGGATTCACACCGTTAACAACCTGGCGCAGTCTTCTGTTCTTGGAGCAGAAGCAATTTGCTAGCTTTACTATCCTTCCAAGGTATCATTTCCAATACATTTGTGGGACAAGCTCGTATGCATTGGGTACAACCAATACATGACATATTATGAATTTTTTCGTTGGGTATAGAAACCAAAATAAGCTACAAAAATGAGTTACATAGGATTTGGAAATTGTGTTGGTAAAGTCCCATGCAATCATAATAGTCATGATTTCTAAATTGAGTGTTTTGAAAAATCCAACCCCTTGTGCAAAATTTGTATTGATCTTAACTCAACAAAACCCTAGCTCTGAAAATCATTAAATATGTGGGGCACAACCCAACTTGGTCCAGTTTTTGTCAAAGACTCCACATTATTAGGAGCGGAGCACGCAAAATCCACAAAGTTATATTTACCGCACGATGTTTAGGGGCTTTGGGGTTGGTCAATGGCCCTTATTTTGTAATGGGTATTGGGTGTTGGTTCATTATTTTGTTGGATCCATGGTATGTGGACCATGGTCTTGTAGTAATGAAATGCATATAAGGAGATATAGTGCCTTGTCGAAAGAAGTAGTAGATAAGAGAAGTCATAGTTGAATCATTGATATATTCTGTTTTTAGTCTGTATTTTTGGGCCTTAAGGAAAGGCTTCGCAGCTCAGTGGGCAGAGGCCTGGAAGAGTCTGCAGCTGAGTGCGTAGACCACCTACAGCTAGGTGCGCAGGTGGAAGAAGTTGTATGTACTGAAGATCTATCCTAATAAAGAAGAATACGTTTTGGCGAATTATGTATCTGTACTCTTAATATGTGTTTATACATACTATTATGCATTCTTTTTACTGTATTATGCGAAAGGAGATTGTTACTCTAGGAAGGTTATCATGTATCACAGTAGACATTGAAGGAGTGTGCACTACTGCTCACTTTGAAGTGATTGAAAATGTGGATGATAGTAATCCGTATCCCGCATTTCTTGGATTGGATTGGGAATTTTCTAACTTAAATTGAAGAAAAGGCAAATGATATTTGAAAGCAACAATGTGAGAGTTATTGTTCCATTAGATCCATCAGAAGGAGCGAGGTATACTGACCCTATTAAAGAATAGTACAATGCAGATGACATTGACAACATTTACTAGATAACATCAAAATGAGAAGAATGGATCAACCTTATTGCAGATGGAAAATTGGGGTGGGAGCAAGACAATTCCTTCACTTTAGATTCAGAAGAGGAATTAGAAAATTGGCAAAATAGGTTACATGAAGTTTCTATAAGGAGTTGTGCAAGGATCACTAAAGCAGTGTGCTCTATGACAACAGATGATCCAGGTGGATATTGGTGGCCATCCGCAAATTCCACTTGGACCCCCACCATTGTTTCTTTCAGTTTTTCAGTTTCCTTTATTGTATCACAATTGACTATTTTTAGTAGTTTTTTGGGTCCTAAACTTCCGAAGCTGTTTTGAGGGTCGAAACGACATTTTTTTTGGTAATATACTGCCAAAAACTTATAATAAGTTGTTTTTTTTTTTGTTGTAGTCCTCGGCGAGATATTTCCAATGGGATATCATGCACATCAAACAAAGATAATATGACCAAGTCATGACCCCGGGAATTTGGCTTCCCAACTAACCCCAACGGGGTCCATAAACTCTTGGTATTACATCTCATTGGGTTAGGGTTTTGGTTGTTTAGGGTTTGCTCTTATTGTTCAATAATAAAAAGACCCTTGAGCTTCATTGTAACGTAGTTCAGAGGCATGTAGCCACCACATCTCTTCTCAGAGATAAGCTACCATCCTCATGCTAGTTTCATTTCCATACTGTTTGTAAGCATATTTCATTATTTGATATTAATCAAAGGAAGTGCTATTTCTGATGCGTCTTTGTATTTATGGTTATATTTGTAATTTGTTGTGTTCCCATTTAAATTCGGATCAACACAAGTATGTGATTTACCTTTTTATGATGGTTTGGGTAATGTCGATACATTCTTTAGAGATTATGAAAGACAAGTGCTAGAATGTCATATATTTCTACCTCTGGATCTAGCCCTAAGAGCTACTCCTGCTAGATGGTGGGGTACACATAAGCAGAATATAGGAGATTGGAAACACTATCGAAGATTGATGTGGGTAAGGTTTGGTCAAGTAGAAACATAGCTGGAAGATAAGTATGATGGTCAAACTGATCCTAGAGAACACATACAACTCTGTATGATAGCAAAAGAATGGGTGCATGACTTCATCCATACCTTGGATACAAGTCCTTAGAATTGGTATTTGGAAACAGAACTACAACATGGTATGACAAGCTGGGCAGAGACGGTTGATTGATTTATAATGACATTTAATTTTGAAGATGATTTCCTACATATAGATGCAACCCTTCAGATAGTTAAGAAGAAGATTGTTGAGAACAAAGTTCCAGTTATTTGGCAACCTGATTGGGCCGGGTAGTTACATAATGTAATGGAATGCTACAATATCACTACATAGGAGGATGAAGATCCTCACAATATTGATATCACAGAATTTGAAGGTCATCATGAAGTGAATGGACTTGAAATAGAGATGCTTGATATAATGAAGCCACGAAAGACGAAGAAGGTGAATATAGGATTAGAGGATGAGATGAAGTTTGCAACAATAGGATATTACTAGGATGAAAACACAATCATCAAGATAATATATCTTTTGCATGAGTACCAGGAGTTGTTTCCCACTAAGTTATGAGATATGAAGGGAATAGTAGGAGACTTGGGAGTTATGAAGATTCCTTTGAAGCCTAATGGAATCCTATCAAGAAGAGACCTTACAGACTGAATCCAAAATATAAGGAAAAGATGAAGGGAGAATTAGACAAGATGATAGCAACTAGGATCATTGAACCCGTCGAATAGTCTAAATGGGTAATTCCCATGGTGGTTCAGGAAAGGAAGGTAAAAGGGGAAATCAGAATTTGTGTGGACTCGAGGAAATTGAATGATGCATGTCTACATGACCCCTTCCCTACACCATTTACAGACAAAGTATTGGAAAATTTAGGAGGACAAGAGGCCTATTATTTCACATATGGATTTTCGGGGTACCATCAGATCAGAATTGCGCTCGAGGATAGACATAAGAAAACCTTTGCTACAAAATGGGGCTCTTACAAATACACAGTGATGCCTTTTGGTTGAAGAATACTCCTTCCATGTTTTCCACAATATATACACAATTTTTTGGAAGTTTACTTTAACGGTTGGATGATCTTTGGGATGTTGAAGAAGCATGTGGTGAGCTTGAGGTTGATGTTGGATACATGTAGGCAGTGCCAAATATCATTGGACTTGAAAAAGTGTATCTTCTGTGCACCATTTGTATACTTTTAGGACATGTAGTTTGTAAGCAAGGATTAATAGTGGATCCCGTGAAAATTGCAGTTATTGTGAACTTTCCAGCACTAAAAATAGTGAAACAATTGTTAGAGCCTAGATATACCTCAGGCTAAAAAGGTAAGCTTCTAGGTCCACATCAAACCACGCTCAGCCTGGTAGCTAGCCCTACCAGGTCAGGAGAGGGCTCTCTTTGGGTCAATCTCAGCTAATTATGATCACTAAAGGCTTGAGATGAATGATTTGATTACTGATCTTAGGCTAGGTATATGTGTGCAAGAGGTTTCTAACTGAATTGATGAATTGTTGGCTCAAATGAGAAGGCGGATTTTGGGGTGTGGGGAATGAGGCACAGTTTTGTAGGGATCTCGATGGGGCATGGTAGGCAAATGAATTTGGCACTATAAATCAAATGAGATGGATGGATTCAGATAGAGGAGGAGTTGAAGAGGGCAAGAAAAACCATGGATCCTCTCCAAACAGTGGAAAACATCACAAAACTAAAACAAACTTCAAGTAGAGCACTTCACTTCTCAACGTATTCTGCTTACACTCTTGTTTGTTTAGCTGAGAATACATAAAGAGAAATGATACATATAGCAAATGAATAAATTAAAAAAGACATAAGAAAGCACTGTACCAAAACAAATGCCACAGGGATCCCAAAGAGTACTGCAAATCCTGATCTCAATTCCTTAACCAAAATACTGATATGAGTGTACAATGAAGCTCAAGGCTTTCTCAAGAGTCCAACCCTGCCAATGACTGAAAAAATACATAATATAGACAAATCATAGCTCATCCTTTCCTCTAGGGGTCGAGCTCAAATGTTTAGGAGCTGATCCAACTGATTCTAAACTAGGAACTATAAATCAGGCAATGAAACAGCATGCCTCTAGAAACAGGGGCACTGATTCATTCAGTTTCAAACAACATTTTAACTGATGAATCTACCTAACAAAGTGAAAATTCAACATATTTACATCATTATCCATCAATGTACATGAAATTACATCATAATTTGACAACAAGAAAGTGAAAATGTCAAACTGGCCAAAACTGGGCGAAAAACAAAGCAAAACTTGGTCAAATTGGCAATTTTTCCTCTATGTGCCGCGCCTTTTTGGACCCACTTTTGGAGGCCTTCCCGATGTCCAAATCAGCTCCAAGTAAGCCTGTTGAAAAGGCCTGCCTGTCTACTTTCAAACCCAAGTGGAATTTTGAAATTTGGCCTCCTTTTTCCCTGTCAAAAATCAAATCTCCCAAGGCTGCTTCTTGTGTTTCAAAATAGGGGCAATGAGGTCATTTTTTGAGTGTTTTTGACCTTTTTAAGGACTTAAAACCTGCCCAAATTTCTTGGCCATTAACAAGAAAGCAAAATTTTTCATGCCAAATCAAAATATGCCGAGTTTTTTGAATTTGGAGCCTCCTAGCAAAAGCGAGCGCTAGGTGGTGGGCACATAGGGCATAATTTCCTTTTTTTGTGCCAAAATTTGTCAAAATGCAAAAAATGCCGCAAATTTCTTGAAATTTGGGCTGAGCCTTCTCTATTAAGAGCTATGTTGGGCCAAGGAAGCCTCAGCCAAAATCCAAAGTCGATCATGCTCCTTTTTCCTCTTCGAAGCCTTCTTCAATTTTGCCTTTAAATTCTTGATTCGGGCCTTGTAAACTTTGTTCCTCGCCATGTAGTGAAAAGCCATGTGTCTCAGCAAGTTTTTCTCCTTGTTGGCCTTCTCCAACAGTCTCTCTAAGTGGATATTGACTCTCTCGAGCCAAATTGATCTCTTCCTCCAGTGAAGTAAACTCCACCCTCTTTCTTTGGGCAGCTTGGCGGTTTTCCCTGATGTTTTGTAACTCCATGATTGTATGCTGATATTCAAGCTTCTTATTCCTTTGCTCCAAGTATTTTATGATCCACCTAGCCCTCTCCAAGCTGAGGGACAAGGCCTTGATGTCTGTCTGCTGCTCTTGGATGATTTCTTTGAGACTTGTGCTTTGCGGGCCCATGTCCGTATCAACATCCTCAATAAGAATAAAGTCCCGCTCACCTGAAGGCCCCTCATCCTGCATTGGCCTCTTGCCTTTGTCTTGAAACTGTGGTGTTGATGTCGGAAGCGAGACCCCTTTTGATAAGTGATAAATACCAGCACAGTAGCAGTGTGTGTCTCATGACCTTCATGTTGATAAGAAGGTCTACCGGTCTCATGCAAAGTCTCTGAAGGTCCCTGAGGAGCTTTGAAAAAATCATGAGAGATGAATTCATCCCAAGTGATGCCTTGTAAGCCAAGCTGATGGACAACCACAATTGTTATGAGAGAAAAATGGTAAATACTGTTAAAATGCTGCTGAGGAGTTTTGTGCTACACTAGAGTGGTCATATTCTTGATATTTTGGCACATGAAGTAAGGAATGTTCATCATTCATACCCGGGTAAAATGCATTAGCAGTCTGATATGATAAGCATATAAATGGGAGAACCATCCCTCACAGCTGAAATACTTCATGACCAGTTTCATTAAAGGAGCATATTCATATTTGAGGTACCGAAAAGGGAACACTCTCTTGAGCTGCCTCAAAAAGCCGGGTTTGATGTACAGTTCATATTGCTGCCGGTCAATTTTCTGCTTCTTGGTCCATGGCTCTCCAATGTTAGGTATTTCGGTTGCTAGTGAAATGGATTTTGGTGTTAATGTGAAAGTGACACTAGCTAAAGAGGCTTGATCACCATGTAAATGCAACACAAATAGATGAGCCAACTCATGATGAAACTGAATGCTGGCAACCTTCTCACAAAATTCATAACACGACTGATGTTGGAAACAAGAGATGGCAAGAGGGCAGGCCTGTAACTCAGCAAGAGTGGTTGGTTCTTCTCTGATATGTTTGCCACCTCTATGAGGCCTCCTAGGTGCATGTCCCTCTGTAGGTGAGTCACTGTGGGTTTCCTCTTCATAATCATATGAAGAATCAGATGCCATGGCTACTGGTAGATAAACTGTCTTGGAGAAGTAGGTGTTGATATGTGAAACTGTCTTGAAATGCCTTTGAGGAGAAATAAATGAGCTGTGATATGTTTGACTGTTGGATGCAAAATATGTGATTTTATGATGTGTCTTGACTTTTTCCAACGAGGGAAAACAGTGACATAGGGGACTGTAGGGGGGAGAAAATAGTGAGGGATTTAGGGACTGTTGGGGAAGGGTTTAGTTAAGGGACTAGGGGTTAGGGAGTAGTTTGGGAATTTTTTGTATGGGACTAGGGTTTGAGAGTTTGAGTTTGGGACCTTTGGAAATGGGAATAGGGAGAGGGAATTTAATGAATACAGGGGTGTTTGAATTAGGGGAATAGGGAAAACAAGGGAGAAATGAAATAAGGGAGTGATGAGATGAAGGGATACTTGGTGGCAAACAGTCAATATAAAACCCTAGAAGCAATTTCCCTTGGTAGGTTTTGATTTATTTTGAACACTCACCATGCAACAAGCACCATCAAACAACCATGAAATTTGTATGAAAAGCAATGGTAAAGTTTCAACCTACTTGTATCAATGACAATGCACGTGTTTTGGGCATTCTGGAGCAAGTTTGGCAGTGTTTTGGGCTTTCTGGTTGTGCGTGCCGCACCCAGTATATGTGCCATGCCTGTGCAATTTTGAACTACAGATTGAGGTCTAGTGCGCCACGCCGGATGTATGCGCCACACCTCTTTCCCAGTGCGCTGCTTTGGTTACTTGGAGCGATTTTCACCAAATTTCCTCACTTGCTCATCACAACAAATTTGCTTGGCTCAAGAGTGCAAATGAACTATGAAATTCGAAGGAATGAATTATAAACAGAAAGCTCTTTAATTTTTGGCTCATGAAACCCACTTTCATAATGTTTTAAAATGACTTTATTTGAAACTCTGTTTTTTGGGCATTTTCACTTCATTTTGGCTTTGTGATGAACTAAATGACCCGTGCCTTGTTTTTTTTGCAGGTGTTGGAACTACTGGGGTTAAGGAAAGGAACCAGGGTGCAGATGGAGTGATACAAAATGAAGAAAAAAAAATTCCATGATTTTTGTACAATAAAAGCTAAATACTCGGTTTTTTCCTCAAAACAAAGTTTTGAGGAAAAACACATTTTCGAACACTTGGTGATGAATTTTATTGATGTTGAAACCTCCTCATGGTCTGCTAGTAATTATTGGACACTTTGAAACATTTTTTGACAAAACCCTAATGAAACCCTAGACCTAAAAGACAATGAAACCCTAAATGGACCTTTGTAATCTTAAAGATAAAAAGGTGACTGTATATGCCTTTGATGAGCAAACATAAACCAGCAGGTAAATGACATGAGGGAAACTGTAAGATAGCCACTCCCGTCAGATGATCCATGCGCCTAACGGAATGCAACTGACTGGGTGGGACACCTAAATATGAAATGAAACAAGAGGATTTGATCTCTGACAGAGGGATGAAGATACCGACACTAACAACAACTATGCATGACACTAGGACACATTGGCTACTACAGAAATTTTATAAAGGGATATGTGTAGATAACTGTGCCGATGGTGAAATTGTTGAAGAAAGATGCGACTTTTCAGTGGAGCGAAGAGTGCCAAAAAAGTTTGGATGTATTGAAAGAGAAGATGGTGACTGCGCCTATTTTGGTTTTCCCAAATTGGAATAAGGAGTTTCATGTACATGTTAATGCATCTTGCATAGTGCGGGTATAGTACTAGTGTAGCTAGGAGTAGGAGAAATTGATCAGCCCATAGAATTTGTAAGAAGAAAACTTTCCAAGGTAGAGAAGAACTATATCATGACAGAAAGAGAAGGGTTAGCTATGGTATATGCATGATAGAAGTTCATGCACTATTTTTTGGGATCACATTTCAAGATGTTCACTGATCACTCTACGCTGAAATATTTTGTGAATAAGCCTGTTTTAGGAGGAAAAAATTGTCGATGGTTGTTAGTGATCTAGGAGTATGACTTTGAGTTTGTAGTGAATCTAGGAAGATTGAAATTCCGGTTTGTATCATCTATCAAGGATAGATACAGGAGAAGAACCCAAAAGTATTGAAGATAACCTGCCTGATGCACAATTATTCGTAATCAGAGTTGCAGATGATCACTTTGTGGATATTATTCATTTTCTGGTTACAAGAATGGCATCCGCATAATACACTATGAAGCAAAACAAGGGGTTGGTAACCGGAGCAGCTAATTTCTTGTTGATTGTTGAACACTTGTACAAAATGGGGCTGGATGAAATACTCTGCAAATACATCCCTCAACATGAAAGATAGAGTATTCTGACAGAAGTGCATGGAGGAGTCATAGGTGGACATTATGCAGGAAAGCCCACCACGTAGACAATCTTGAGAGCTAGGATATGGTGGCACATAGTACATAAGGATGAAAAATAATTTTGCTAATCATGTGATGTATGTCAAAGAATAGGGAATCCATATAGGAGGGATGAGATGCCACTAGTAACACAGGTAACTTTGCAAGATTTTGAAAAATGGGCTATTGAATTTGTTGGAACTATCAGTCCACCAAGGAAAAGGATTGGTGTGAGGTATATAATCATTGAAACTGATTATTTGACAAGATGGGTCGAAGCACAATCAATAAAGGATTACAGTGCAAAAATTGATGTGAAGTTCATCTTTGAATACATACTGTCTAGATTTGGCTACCCAAGGATTCTGATGAGTGACCAAGGGACACACTTCTTGAATAAGACCATTGAAGCATTAAATGAGGAATTTCAGGTTTACCACCAGAAGGACACTTGTTCTCATCGTCAAGAAAATAGAATAGTGGAAGCTTTAAATAAGATTCTCGAGAATGCATTGACCAAGGTATGCAATATGAACAAAGATGACTGGGATTTGAAGATTCCAGCGGTGTTGTGGGCATACATGAAAATATACAAGAAATTGACATGGCATATACCTTTTAGGTTGGTATATGGACAAGAGGCAAGTATGCCTATGGAGTACATTGTGACAAGTTTGTGGATTGCAATGTTCATAGATATCGTAGACCCTGAAATTATGAAGGAGAGGATGTCACAGATAATAGCTCTAGAAGAAGACAAGTTCATAGTAGGGTTCCATCAGCAAGTGCATAAAGCAGGGGGGAAGGCCTGACATGACAGGCACATCAAGAAGAAGACATTCAAGGAAGGCTATCTAGTACTATTATATGACAACAATTTTGCGAAGTTCCCAGGAAAATTTAAAACACATTGGTTAGGGCCATATATCATGAAGGACATCTCTGATGGTGGTGTAATGCAGCTCATGAATTTAAATGGTTAGATGAATCTAGGACGAGTGAATGGTAGTATATTGAAATTATACATGGAAAAATTTGTCCCTGGAACTTCGCACTAAAAATATGAAGGGAAGAAAGTCGTATTGCCACCTGCAGTTGAAAGTGGGCACGAGACTATAAACTACTCTGCAGAAAGGGACTTTGCTGAAGGGAGATTATTGCACGATACTCAGGAGTATGATGAAGCCCGAAGGAACTGTGACAAAGAAAGGATGACTGCACCACATGGGAAGGTTCATCAAAGTTTGCAAGAAATATGACCATTGGAAGGAAAAAACTACTGTGAAAAGGAGGTTGTTGTTAAAGGGTGTGAGAGAAACGCATTTATGAAGCACAAATGGTTGAATATAGCACCATACATGCATTAAAGGAGTAAGATCTTAGCCAATTATGGAGTTTGAAATTCAAATTCATTATAAAATCCATATCCCGTACCACATTTTACACTTTGCTATCTGGAGAATTCAGTTTGAGAACTTGCAACTATGTGTGAGAGAAGTAAGCTACTACATGTATGAGAGAAGATTTAAAGAACTTGCTAGAGCGTTTGTAGAGAGATGGTTAGCAAGAGTCACAGAAGCCTAGGGTGGTCAAACCGAAGTAGCAAATGTACCCATGTCCTTAAGGCATGCGTGGTTGCCACGAAAGTAGGTACCCACATAAGCTCAACCACATAAGAAACAAGAAAAGATGCTAGCTAAGGTCTCTAGGGTAGAACTAAGAACATTCCCAAGGAAGAAGGCACAGAAGGAAGTGCGAATGAAGAACAAGGACAAGGGGAAGAAACCTGCACAAAAGGGGAAGAGACCAATCTAGCAGAGGGAACCAAAGGAGCTTCGTGATAGTGAGGAAGAGGCCGAGGTGCACCAGATGGAGATAGAGGGCGAAAAAATCCCCTCTATGCTCGCACCTTACATGCGATTGAGAAAACCGAGCACCAAGCCGATCAAGGACCCAAAAGATGCAAAGTTTGGCATGTTCACTCTATTGCTAGGGAGGAAGTGCAGTTTGATGACAAAGTGTTGGGGAAGATCCCACGGATGAAGATGGAGGATTGGGATTTCAATGATCAAAGAAAATACCCACAGTTTGGGCCGAAAAGATACCTGCAACAGGTATATTACCTAGAAAGTGGAGTTACAAGGTTAGAGCCACATGGTTCGGCTGCAGGATTGCAAAGAGAAGGCCTTTTAAATATGCTACTAATGCCACACTTTGGTAAAAGCACATTCAATACAATGTGTGTGTGACATCTTATCACATTAGTACATGATCGATGCCTCGGGCTAGGGAGGAGGATTCCAATCGATGAAATGTTGATTAGAAGGATTACATGGCTGCCTCACCAAGGAAGAGATATTGCAGAAGAGTTTGTGGGAAAGAATCGGGACAAGGCGATGGCATAGACGATGAAGGATATGTTCAAAATTGTTAAGAAGTCACGCAAATAATATATCATCTCTATCAGCGACCAAGGGGTGTGCTTCACCACACGCATATTGGTAGGAAATATCATGCATAAGTGTAGGGAAAATGAGGTCCCCACAACTATTGTTTCTTTGGCTGCGTAGTGTAGCATCGAGGTCTAGTTTAACTAGGCCGCCTATTTATGTAAATAATTTTTGGAAGACTGCATGGAAGTGTAGGAGGAAGAGAATATGTTTCATTATGCGTGGTTAATCATCATTATCACACTAATTACATGGAAGGAGCCAAAGGACTTGCAATTTCCTCCTATCGAAGAAAATGTTTGTGAAGCAACAAAGTATGTCTCCCTTTGGTATACTAAGGAACCATCACGTGCGATGGAAAATATGATTTTCTTCGTAATACTATTGATGGATTTACATGGTGGTGAATAAACAACCAAGGTTGTCACCTAGTCTATATAGGCAATACTGCAACCTCACAAACTTTAAAGCAGACTTCCATCGAGTTTATGTGAACGCACGGAAGGAACAAGGACATGGCACCCATTGCCATGTTTAGCATCCAATGATGACTTACTGACAGTAGTATAGCATTAGTTAGCAGAGTGGATGACTCCACCCAACAAAGATGTTGGAATAGAGAAGCGTACTTCGCAAGATGCAGGTCCGAGTGGAAATGATACAGAAAAAGAACAAGGCATGGAAGAGACAAAGCCAAAATAAGAACATGGTACTCAGGATTCCTTATGCGATGAAGGAGTATCAGAGGAGTCACCATTCATCATTAAAAAGAGGGTACCAAAAACAACCACATCAGACTTGAGGAAAAAGTAGAAGGAAAACAAATCCATGGGCACTATATCACTTGTCCGCACTGATGGGGACATCAATGAGATTGAGGAAAAGGTCCAGGAGGTAACAACAAAAAATTGGGACATAATTGATGATCGCTATTAAGCGATCTTAACCGAGGTTCAGCAGGGCATCGCAAAGTTGAAGGGACTACCACAAACAATAAGACAACTAGAGTATACAACTTAACCATTGCAGGCAGATTGACGAATAGAGACAACATTCAACGTTAGGATTTTGAGAGTACTAGCTGGAGCACTACAGTTTGATGCATCAGAGGATAGGGAACAAGCTAAAGCCTAAAGCAGCGTCAACCTGATCATTGTTGTGCTGCTGATTCAAGTACTGCATGAATTCCACTAGAGTATAATGACTGAATTGTAGGAGCAGGAACAATGAACTTCATTGTTGACCATTCAGGTGACAAAGGAGAAATCTATGCTGAAAAAGGAGTTGGAACAGTTGGCTAAGAAAAGAGATGAGTTATGGAAGCAACAAAAACAATTGGAAAAATCCATTACAGACACTTGTAACACAGTTCTAGACATGAAGGTCTGTGAAGAGGCATCACTAGTGGAGAAGGTCACGAAGCTCACCCTCGCGATAAAGGAATCAAAGAATACGCTTGCAAAGATGAAATTTCACTATGAAGTGCAGATTTCTGAGCTGCAAATAACACTGCAGCCAGCCATGACAACAAATGTATGGGAGAAGAGGGAGAATGAATTAAAATCAGCTTTGAAAGGCTTCTCTGACACAGTGGAAGAATGTGGAAATATGTTGGATGAAACTATGAAAATTTGGACTTCACTGTAGGAAGATCTAAACATTCAAAAGATCGAGGAGGAGCTACAGGAGAAGCGAAAGTGGCGAGAAGAGATACTAGCAATTTTGAAGACCCTACCAGTCTTGTAGAGGCTTGCTAGCATTACTAAACGAAAGAACCTCCAGAAACATATAGAATATCTTCAAGGGAAGGAGAAAATCTTACAAGAGAGGAAAAAACTGTGGCAGGATTAGCCCAGCCAACTTTCGCTAGCAGTGGATGAAAGGATTAAGTAGTTAAGGGAAAGGGAGAAAGAAGCATTACAAAAGGCTGGTGGTCCAACTACAAAGGCATTGGTGGAGGAGGTGCGTCAAGAGGAGAAACAAGTAGAGAAACACTCTAGCCTTATAATGCAATCTACAATGGTATTGCAACAAAGATCAAGGGAATCATAGCTGAGTGACTCACGACGAGTCACATGTGAGAGTTGGGGGCCTATTGGGCGCAACCCAACTTGGTCTAGTTTTGGTCAAAGACTTTGCATTTTGAGGAGTGGAGCACACAGAGTCCGCGAAGTTATATTTACCACACAATGTTTAGGGGCTTTGAGGTGGGTCAAAGAGCCTTATTTTGTAACAGGTATTGGGTGTTAGTTTATTTTTTTTTCGAATCCATGGTATGTGGACCATGGTCTTGTAGTGTGTGTTTGGTCAATTTAGTGTGATCTAAATTTCTATTTAAAATGTCAACTCGGGGTTCGTAAACTGATGAAGTGAAGTGTACTATATGTACTAGATAACCATTTCCTTAGTCTTTTGTAGTTTTTGAGTTTTTTAGTTTGTTTTTGGATTTATCTTTCCCTAATGTGTGATGGTGAGGATGAAAGTGAAGTATGGAGTGTAGACGGTGATGGTTTATACAATGATTTTCTCAAACTTGAAAGTGCTCAAAAGAAAGCTTTAAAACAACTAAACTAAAATCAATTCTTAAGAGGAAATAAATGCATCAAACAGTGAACTAATGACAATGGCCCAATATCCTTGCTGCTGAATGAAAAGAAAGTAAAAACTAAAAGCAACTCAAACGTAAAGCAAATAAACTAATTCACACTACTTAAACTCTTCAGATCCTTTACCCTTCAACTCAATCTACCTTGTGGGAAGTAATCATGAACAAGTCAAGCAATATGATATCTAAATGACAAGAAATTAAATTGTATAAAAGAAACTAATCACACTACTTGAACTCTTCTGGTCCTTTACCCTTCAGCTCAATCTACCTTGTGGGAAGCAACCATGAATAAGTTAAGCAATATGATATCTAAATCACACTACAGTTAGTAATATTCTGATTTCTTGCTAATAGAGTCACTTGACTATAGAAAAAACCATAAACTGGTGAGCAGTATGATATCTAAATAGCAAAAAAAAATAAGCAAATCACAACTTGGAAAAGACAGTGCTAAAATTAAACTTCAGAAAATGAAAGTTAGCAGAAAGGACAAGATGATCTCATATGCCAATAGTTATCAAAAAGATGAAAATGTGCCCGGGCTGCCTAAGAAAACTTGCAGAAAAGCACTGATTAGTTGACAGCTATAAGAAAACAGAGGTGAAAATATAAACAACAAAAACATCAAACAACATATTATGTACAAGCTAATGATAAAAATAAAAAAATAATAAAACTAAATGGAAACTTTACAAGGCTTCAGCGTGCAGGGGCCCTCTGCCACTTCAGCCAGTCAACAAGTAGTCACACGGATGAACTTAGAAAAGTCTTCTCATGTATTAAAATAGCAACATATAAAACAGTGGGGTGATAACTAGCAGTTCAGAATTCACGTATACAAATAGTTCAGAATTCACATCTCTCCAAAAGCTTTTTTTACAGCGTTCATCGACGCGTTATTTATAATGCCAAAATGCTAAAGCTAATTAACAAACTCCTACACTATTAACTGCGTTGCTAAAGACACGTAGATCCCTTCAACCGAGATCTAGTGTAACTGTCATCATGTCTCTTAAATCTTCGGAGTGGTAGCTGTTGGATTCAGGTCTCGGGAATGATCTCCAGGTGTGATGGTGCCCTCGTGAGCTGAGGACTGTGCCACGTAACATTCATGTGCTCAAAATAGTGACGTGCCACCGCTGAACTCTTTGGTTGACCTTGTCTTTGACCTTCGTTGACCGTGGCCTTCCATGGATGATTTGGCTGATTTGAAGGGACACGTTCCATGTATCCGTCACCTGGAGCTTACCCATGTAGCTTGTTTCTTCATAGGACACATGTAGCACAACTTTTAACAAAATAGCTGCGGAATTCTGTGCTGGCTGCGGAAACCTGTGCTGGCTGCGGAAACTGACAAGTTTCCGCAGCTGCATGAACAAAAAAACTAAACCAACAACATCATAAAGTTAGTCAGAAAACCATTAAAAAGTTTTTTTCTACTATAATGCAATGATTTAACAACTGGGTGGATGAAGTAAGTGGAGAAAGAAGGCTGAGAGGGTGTATAGGAAGGTGCAGGTTTGAGGCTCAACATACCCCCACTGTGAAGGTGTTGCATGTCCTCATGCAACCAAAATTGAGTTATTTCCCTCTAATCCACATGTTCTAAGGCTTCTGCAAGGACATCTAGTCCTCTTTTCTTCTTTTTTGATGCTATCATCATCATCATCCTTGGCTTTCTGACTAGGCATTTGAACTTGAGGTTAATCAATGCCCTGCTTAACTTTTTGCACTTCTTCTTCAGTGTTCTGTTTTTCTTTTGCCACAGTCCTAAATGAAGCATAGTGTTATCATGGACAATCTTGTCTACCTTACCCTGCTCTTTAAGTGCTTCATTTTCTTGTATGATATGTCTATTTAGGACTTCTAGCTCAAATACTTCCTGTTTCAAAGACTGAACTTGTGCATCAAGTGGCAGAGAGGTACTTGGTCCTGCAGAAGATTGTTCTAAGGATTCCAGGTAGTTATATACCTCTTGCTGACTAGGATCTACCTCAGGTGTCTTTCTCTGCCTAAACTCAAAATTTGGTGGAGGAGGACTGCTCTCTCTTTCTGGTTGAAAAGGGCTTTCCTCACGTGGAGGACTTGATTCAAGGCTTGGCTGAGCTGGAGATTTCTCAAGTGCCTCTTCACTTAAATCAATAAAGTGAGACTGATTTTCTTTGGTTTTCTTCCACTTCCCTTTTAGCCTAGAGCTCCTTCTCAAGGATGAACTAATACTATTCTTTTGTGCACTCTGTTTTCCTTTTTGCTTTTTCTTGGCTATGGCGACATCTTGAAGATCTATTAGTCTTTCTGACAGAGGCTGATAATCTTTTTCTATGGATTGCTCAGGGGATGGATAGATCTCTCGAATGGTTCTTTTGCCTTTTTCTTTCTTCTGTTTCTTACTTTTAACTTGGTCTTCTTCCTCTTTTTGGATAGTTTCTTGAATTTCTTTTGTAGGGGAGTCTTGGACTGCAACATTTTTCTCTTTTCTCCTACTTTTCCTTGGGATTTTTGGTGGACTACTTCCAAAGGCCTCAGACGGCTCTTGGAAGTAGTTTCTTGTTAAAAATTGTTCCCATGTATCCTTAGGTTTCTTCAACTGATCCTCAATAAGTATTTTTATGAGTCCATGATGGTAAAGATGAGGTTCAATATTGCCTACATGTTTTTGAACTATGAAACTCATCTTTTTCAAACTTGATAGCAGAAAATGAGGCAAATTAAGAGTGTGACCGTCTATGGAATTCATCATCAGCCTGACATGATACATATACATAGAGCCAAAACGACTTTCACATGTGATAAATTTCTGGATGACTAACAGTAGACTAGACCATTCCTCTTTTAATACATGCGCAGGGATTCCTCTTGTAAATACAGTGGTATCCATACCTTGGTTTTGTAGCATGTTTCTCCATATTTGATCGTCCACACTTCTATTTTTAAACCACCTTTCACCTTCTTGAGGTAGGCCCGTGGGAGCTGCTACTGTGGCCTCGGTCACTGTGAATTTGAAGTCTCCAACCTCCACTGTTTGTCCATTAAAGGACCTCGCAAAAGTTTTGGTCACCTCCTTGTTATACCCTTTAAATTTCTGGATAAATCGGAGCCATCTGACTTTCTTCAACAATTCCTTAAATTGAGGATAACCCTCCAAGTATTTCGGTCCTTCCGGCTCGGCTCTCAACAATTTTCCCATCCTCTGTTTTAAATCCACTGAGGGTTCTTCTGCGTGTGAGGGTTAAGGAAAAATAGCTCTGTTACAGGGTTTTTAGGATAGACTGTAGTGATTGCGATCGGGGTTTAGGATGACTGTAGTGGCTGTAATCAAATTTTAGAGCAAACTGTAGTGACTGTTGTCGGAAATAGAGAAATACCCGAATCACAGGAGGAAGAGTGGGTGAGCAGTGGTTAAAAGTGAAATGTGAATGTATGCAAGGAGTATGGTATAAGTGGAGTGATAAGCGAGTGGAGTAACGACAGGATTCTTTCGAGTCGGATGACTGTGTATGAGATTTTACACGTCTCAACAGACGGCTGTGGAAATTACGGCTGAGAAGGGCTGTAACGCAATAGGTCACGTCTTAAGAGTACGGGTAATAAATAGAAGTGCAGTCATTCTTGAGTTTGAACTCGGAGTAATCATAAGACCGTTAGGGAAATGAATGCGAGGTGTGTGGAGTGATATTACGGAATAAGAATGATAGTGGGCTAATATATTAAATCATTGCACATAGGAGAACTGGTTATGGTTTAATAACTATACGTAATTATGACTTGAAGTGTTATTTGATAAAGATTTTTGATCATACCTTTGGAAACTTTGTCAATTCTTGCTCAAGGTTTCTAACCTTTCTCTTCTTTGATATCTTGGAGATGCCCCATGTCTTTAGCTCAAGTACACCTGCATTTCATGATTATGGCACTAACATTTGATTGTATTTTTGAAAACAGAGTGATGCTGGCTGCGGAAATCATTTCTGGCTGCGGAAACTGCTTCTGGCTGCGGAAACAGTTCCCAGCTGCGGAAACTGAGACAACACCCCCTGAACTGCACAAAGATAACTAGAGGAAAACCAACTGAATGAAAATAGTCCTGAAGGGGGAATTTTATTGATGGAATGAGAATGAAGTGAAAATGGAGTGGAATCAAGTGAAATGAAGATGAGAATGAGATGGAGGTGAAATGAAATGGGTGAGTGAGATGAAGTGAAGATGGAAAGAAAAGGAGAGGAGATTTTTGTTGGAAAATATAGAGTGTCAGGTGTCCCTGATTTTCACTCTATATTTTCTGTATAAGACTGCCAATCTATGATTGGTTTCAGGCTTATACACATTTTTTTTTTTTTTTCAAAACTACAAGAAACAAAGATTAAGCTGATGGGGGAGAAGGATTCTTTCCCACCAGCCTTATTGCAGAATTCTTTGGGAACATTTTGACAAACTCCTCTTTGGAAAGTGGCTTATGATAAATTTTCATCTCGGTGGCCATTCACAATAAGAGGAGTCTGAAATTCATCAATGGTCTTGATTCTTACTGCTCCATTGTTAAAGAATTTAACAATCTCATATGGCCCAAGCCAATGAGTCTGAAATTTTCCTTTGAAGTCTTTAAACTTGGAATGAAACAGTAAAGCCCAATCTCCCTCTTGAAACTTTCTCTCTTTATTATACCTATCATGCCACTTAGCTCTTTGATGTTGAACTAGATCAGTCCTTAGAATTGCATCTTGTCTGATCTCATTTAGCTTATTCAGCTACTCCATTCTGTGCTTTTGGGCTTCTGATAGATTGCTGGACTGCCATCTTGAAGGTCTTGACTTGAAACTCAATGGGGAGCAGGATTTCTTTCCCATAAACAAGTTCATGGGGAGAATGTCATGTTGTGTTCCTCCATGTAGTTCTGTAGGCCCATAAGGCTTCAGGAAGCCTTTCTGCCCAATCTCTTCTGTGGAGATGAACAGTTTTGGTGATGATGCTCTCAAGAACTTTGTTTGTAGATTCCACTTGGCCATTTGCTTGAGGATGATAAGGAGTAGATTTTCTGTGCTTGATTTTGTATTCTTCCATTAGCTTCTCCATTAAGTTAGATGTGAATTGACTTCCCTGATCTGTCACAATTTCTCTTGGGACACCAAAACGAGTAAAAATATCCTCAAAAAGAAATTGAACAATTGAATTTTCAGTGGCAGAAGGCAATGCCTTGGCTTCTACCCATTTAGTGACATAATCAGTGCAAACCAATATATATTTCTTTTGTCTAGATGGTGGATTAATTGGTCCAATGAAATCTAAAGCCCATTTTTCAAAGAGTTCGATGAGTACCTGTGGCTGTAATGGCATTTCATTTAAAAGAGTCGGTCTCCCAACTCTCTGGCAGCTGTCACACCTTCTGACATATTTTTTTTCATCTTTGAAGAGAGAAGGCCAATAATATCCTAAAGAAAGGATTTTATAGGCCGTCCTCTTGTCAGCAAAGTGTCTGCCGCATGGTTCATCATGACATGCCTTGAGGATGTCAGGTATTTCATCTTCCCGAACACATCTTCTGATCACACAATCTAGCCCTGTTTTAAACAATTCATTAGAAATCCATGAATAATTTGAACTCTCCTGAATAATTTTCCTTTTCTCATTAGGAAATAAGTGTGGAGGTAGCTTCCGTGTAACTAAATAGTTAGCAATATCTGCATACCAAGGAGTCTTAGTGGTTACTGCAAACAAATATTCATCTGGAAACTTATCCTCTACAGGAGAATCTTCGTTAGTATTTTGGATTCTAGACAAGAAATCAGCTACTGTATTTTATTTCCCTGGTCTATCCAACACAGTAATATTGAATTCTTGTAAAATTAAAAGCCATCTTGTAACTCTGCCA
This sequence comes from Pinus taeda, assembly GCA_000404065.3. Taxonomy (NCBI): domain Eukaryota; kingdom Viridiplantae; phylum Streptophyta; class Pinopsida; order Pinales; family Pinaceae; genus Pinus; species Pinus taeda. The sequence continues at coordinate 42,728 of APFE030238732.1, forward strand.
TTAGTAATAGGGTTTTTCATGAGATATCTAATTGCAGAATGATCAGTATGGACAAAAGTTTCGTAGCCTGTTATATAAGGTCTAAACTTGTTAATTGCATGAACAACAACTAAGAACTCTTTCTCAGTAACAGTATAATTTAACTCAGTGGGAGTCAAATTTTTACTGGTGTAGCAAATGGCATAAGGAACTAAATCCTTTTGACCCAACACAGCTCCAAGGGCTGTATCTGAAGCATCTGAAGCATCTGTAGAAATATGGAAAGGAAGTTTTCAATTTGGCCCTCTCAAAATGGGTGCTTCAGATATTCTTGTTTTCAAAGTTTCAAATGCAGATTGACAATTAGGATCCCATTTGAATTCACAGTCTTTTGTAAGTAATTTTAAGAGTGGAGATGCTATTTTGGTGAATTTTTCAATAAAACTTCTATAATATCCAGTAAATCCAAGAAAACTTCTAACATCTTTTTGACAATTTTGAATAGGCAATTTGGAGATGACTTCAACTTTTGATCTATCAAATTTAATCCCATCCCCTGAAATATGATGTCCTAAAACAATCCCTTCAGTAAACATCATAAAGCATTTCTCATGACTTAATGAAAGGTTTGTTTCTTTACATATTATAAGGACTTTTTCCAAATTCTCTAATGCCTCTTCAAATGAATTACCATAAACTGTAAAATCATCCATATAAACCTCTACACAATCATGAATTAGATCAGAAAAGATTCCTAGTATTGCCCTTTGAAATGTTGCGAGTGCATTACATAATCCAAAAGGAAGTACTCGGTAAGCAAAAGTTCCCCATGGAAAGGTAAATGTGGTCTTGTCCTAGTCTTCAGGTGCTACCTGAATCTGATTGTAACCACTAAAACCATCCAAAAATGAGAAATACTTTTTGCCTGCTAAAGTATCTAATACATGATCAATAAAGGGTAAAGGAAAGTGATCCTTCAAAGTCACTTTGTTCAATTTCCTGTAATCAATGCAAACCCTCCATTTACCGTTCTTTTTAGGTACTATAACCAAAGGAGAAACCCATCGGCTATCTGAAATTGGATAAATGAAGTTTAATTAAGTAACTTTTGGAGCTCTTCTTTCACTATCTCCCTAAGGTTTGGATTCATCCTTCTTTGAGGTTGTCTTATTGGTCTACTATTTTCCTCAATGTAGATGTGATGAATGCAAGTCTTGGGGTCAATACCTTTCATATCGGTATACTCCCATGCAAATGCAGTAGAATGTTTTTGCAAGATTTTGGTTAGCTCTTCCTGTTGTGATTTTTCCAAATTTTTGTTGATATTCAATGTTTTTCCTGGAAATATCTCAATGGTGGAACTACCAAACTCTTCCATAGAGAAAAGGGATATTTGTCTAGATGATAGATATTCAATGTCAGAATCCAACTGAAGTTGTGTGTAGTCATATTCTGAAGATGTTTGAAAGTTTTCTAATGTATTCAGAATTTGAATATCTTCACTGATCTCAGAAATGGTAAAGATAGGTTGTATAGTATCTTCATCATCAATCCACTCATTATCTCCTATTTCTATAATTTCTTTTGCTGGAGGATACAGATTGAACTTCTTTGTCGAATTACCATCAGAAATATACATATCCACAGACCTACAACTGATAAAAGCATCAGCTGTGGCTAGCCAAGGTCTTCCTAAGATGAGAGGATGTCCTCCTAAATTACTCTTGGGAGTTAAAATCATGAAATCTATTGGATATTCCCAAGAGTCTAAGGAGACTGAAATGTCTTCTAATACACCATCTGGTTTAATAATTGATCGATCTGCAAGTTGCAATAAAGTAGGTGTAAAAATAAGATTAGGAAGTTTTAGCTGTTCCATAGTCTGTCTACTCATGATGTTGATAACAGCCCCTAAATCAATCAAAGTATTTGGAATTTCTACCCCATTTATATGTGTTTTGACAATTGGACTACCAGGATCTACATACTTCTGCATAGTAATTTTTCCCATCATGATATCTGCAATTTTTCCTACCAGGTGGATTCTTCTTGTATCTCTTGGTTTCCTTCCTGGTCTTTTAAGACTTACCTCCTTTATTGTTTTTGTTATAATAGGAATCTCTTTAATGGCTTGTAACAAGGGAATCTTGATACAGACATTCTTCAATTCATCTAGAAAATCATAGTTAGGCAACAAGATTTGTTTTTCCAACCCTTTGTCAATTTGTAACCTTTCAGGAAAAGGAAGTGTGGATGAAGATGCAGGTTGCTCAACCATAGGAGTTGTGGGGGTTAACTCTTTTTCTTTTTCCTTTTGAGTGCTTGGGTTTTGAAGAGATGCTTCAGAACCCTTGTTGGCTTCAAGAGAATCTTCCTTAGAAATGCTTCGCTTTTGAACATCTATAGAAGGTTTATCTAGGACTCTACCTGATCTGAGTTGTACATCATTGAGAGGAACAATCATATAGGCAGGAAATTGAAATTGTTGACCTTCCATCATGTAAGCCTTTTGAGGGTTTTTATTATTGGGGTTTGGCAATGGCTGAGAAGGAAGTTGATTTGTCTTTTGTTGGAATGGAAGCAAGAGTTGAGAATTTGGATTCTGTTGAGAAGGTTGTTGTTGTTGAAATGGCAATGATAGTTTTGGGTTTTGATTTGGAAGTTGTGGAGCTTGTTGGTTTTGAAAAGATGGAGGATATTGATAAAATTGGGCAAATCTCGCATAAGGATTTTGCATACCTTGTACCCATGATTGAAAAGGATTTTGAGGTTGGGACCAAGGTTGTTGCCAAGGATTCCAAATTGGTGGGGGTTGAAAGTTCATAGAGTTGTTAAACCCTTGATTTTGTTGCCCCTGCCAAGGTCTCCTTGCAATGAAACAGAGAGACTCGATTGTATTTGGATCTTCTTGAAAGACAGCTTTGAGCCCAGGGATTGAAGGACAATCCTTGGTCTCATGATTCTCTGAAAAAATTATACATGTTTCTACAACTTTTGCATCTAAGGGACATTCCCTTAGAGCATGTTTCTTTCTACATTTCGGGCAGAAGATGGCCAAAGCTTCAGCTTCTGCTTTTTGCTTATTGTGAATCTTAAGAGTGTCTAGTTGCTCACTAAGACTCCCTAAGATATCAGTTTTGAATTCATCAAACATGTTTCCAATCTCAGCCCTACTTACTGATCCAGTTGCAGATTTGTTTGCTCTGATGAGAGAAGGATCTCTAGGCCCTTTTTGAGTTTTAGATTTCCCCCTTAAGAGATGGACACATAGCTCTGCTATATCATGAAGTGGAAGTTGAGATATGTCTCCTTTTCCCATCATGTTCAAAATATCTATCCATTCATCTCTAATGGCTTTTAATAGAAGGGCTTTCAAGGTCTCCTAATCTAAGTTACTCATTTTTGCTCTTTTCAGGTTGTATTGAAATCTTTCAAGTAAATCCTCCAAGTTTTCATCTTCTCTTTGCACAATTTTGAATACCTCATCCTTGTGATTGGTGGGCATACAATAGTCCAGGTACTTATCCAAAAATGTTTGTTTCATATCATTCCAAGCCCTAATGGATAGAGTGAGTAATCCCATGAACCATTTTAAGGCTGCTCCTTTCAATATTGAAGGAAATAGTTTGAATTTTTGAGAGTCTTCCAGATAATCATAAGTTCGACACACGACCTCAAACTCAAATAGAAATGTTTCAGGGTCCTCATTTATTAACCCATGGAAGTTTGGGAGGATAGATGGTGAGATGTTTTTCATTGTGGCTCGGGAGTCCTCATCGACTATAGGAAATCCGAATGAGTTATCTCCATTCCTATTTCCCCCAATGTTACCTCTACCTCCTCCATTATTTCCTCCTCCTCCTCTACCTCTACCTCTACCAAATCCGGTTGATCCTTCTTCTGTCATGGTAGTTTCCCCGGAGACTTCAGAGTCCTCTGGTTCCTCTACTAAGGGTGAATGAGGAGGAATTTCTTCCTCTTCTTCCTCAGGTGATTCTACTTCTTCAATTACAATTTGTCTCCCTGTAGAAGGAAGGAAAGGATTTCTTCCTAATTCAGATTCGATGGATGGTGTGGGAGAGTCAACTACTGCCTCTTGAATTCCAGGAATCCTAGGGCTAGGAGTGTGAGTTGGAGATAATGGAGGTGTCTCTTGTCTATTCCTTGAAGTAGATGGAGTTGTAAAAATCGAACTCTTGGCTCTAGCTAAAAACCTTCCCCTAGAATCTCTTGCTCTATGCATGTCATTTTTTATTTTTCTTCAAGTCAGGTTAATAATTCTCTTTCTGATCTTCCAGGTCACTCTAGGTGTAAGAAGAGAGCATACTCAAGAAACTATTAAACCAATAACTTTCTCTTTTCTGATCCTCCAGATCACACTAAGCGCAAGAGGAGAGCATACTTTGAGATGATATTAATTTTCCTTCCTTGAAATTTTCTTGTTTTTTTTTTTAGAAATTGGCTACCTAATTTCACTTCCCCGGCAACGACGCAAAAATGTTTGGTCAATTTAGTGTGATCTAAATTGCTATTTAAAATGTCAACCTGGGGTTCGTAAATTGATGAAGTGAAGTGTACTATATGTACTAGATAACTATTTCCTTAGTCTTTTGTAGTTTTTTAGTTTGTTTTTGGATTTATCTTTCCCTAATGTGTGATGGCGAGGATGAAAGTGAAGTATGGAGTGTAGACGGTGATGGTTTATACAGTGATTTTCTCAAACTTGAAAGTGCTCAAAAGAAAGCTTTAAAACAACTAAACTAAAATCGATTCTTAAGAGGAAATAAATGCATCAAACAGTGAACTAATGACAATGGCCCAGTATCCTTATTGCCGAATGAAAAGAAAGTAAAACCAAAAGCAACTCAAACTTAAAGCAAAGAAACTAATTCACACTACTTAAACTCTTCAGATCCTTTACCCTTCAGCTCAATTTACCTTGTGGGAAGTAATCATGAACAAGTCAAGCAATATGATATCTAAATGACAAGAAATTAAATTGCATAAAAGAAACTAATCACACTACTTGAACTCTTATGGTCCTTTACCCTTCAGCTCAATCTACCTTGTGGGAAGTAACCATGAATAAGTTAAGAAATATGATATCTAAATCACACTACAGTTAGTAATATTCTGATTTCTTGCTAATAGAGTCACTTGACTATAGAAAGAAACCATAAATTGGTGAGTAGTATGATATCTAAATAGTAGAAAAATAAATAAGCAAATCACAACTTGGAAAAGATAGTGCTGAAATTAAACTTCAGAAAATGAAAGTTAGTAGAAAGGACAAGATGACATCATATGCCAATAGTTATCAAAAAGATGAAAATGTGCCTGGGCTGCCTAAGAAAACCTGTAGAAAAGCACTGATCAGTTGACAGCTATAAGAAAACAAAGGTGAAAATATAAACAACAGAAACATCAAACAGCATATTATGTACAAGCTAATGATAAAAACAAAAACATAATAAAACTAAATGGAAACTTTACAAGGCTTCAGCGTGAAGGGGCCCTCTGCCACTTCAGCCAGTCAACAAGTAGTCACACGGATGAACTTAGAAAAGTCTTCTCATGTATTAAAATAGCAACATATAAAACAGTGGGGTGATAACTAGCAGTTCAAAATTCACATATACAAATAGCTTAGAATTCACATCTCTCCAAAAGCTTTTTTTACAGCGTTCATTGACGCGTTATTTATAATGCCAAAATGCTAAAGCTAATTAACAAACTCCTACGCTATTAACTGCGTTGCTAAAGACACGTAGATCCCTTCAGCCGAGATCTAGTGTAACTGTCATCATGTCTCTTAAATCTTCGGAGTGGTAGCTGTTGGATTCAGGTCTCGGGAATGATCTCTAGGTGTGCTGGTGCCTTCGTGAGACGAGGAGTGTGCCACGTAACATTCACGTGCTCCAAACAGTGACGTGCCACCGCTGAACTCTTTGGTTGGCCTTGTCTTTGACCTTCGTTGACCGTGGCCTTCCATGGATGATTTGGCTGATTTGAAGGGACACGTTCCATGTATCCATCACCTGGAGCTTGCCCATGTAGCTCATTTCTTCATAGGACACCTGTAGCACAGTTTTTAACAAAATAGCTACAGAATTCTGTGCTGGCTGCGGAAATTGACAAGTTTCCGCAGCTGCATGAACAAAAAAACTAAACCAAACAACAGTCATAAGCATAGTCAGAAAACCATATAAAAAGTTCTTTTTAGACTATAATGCAATTTAACAACTGGGTGGATGAAGTAAGTGGAGAAAGAAGGCTGAGAGGGTGTATAGGAAGGTGCAGGTTTGAGGCTCAACAGTGTGCATATAAGGACATATAGTGCCTTTTCGAAATAAGTAGTAAATAAGAGAAGTCATAGATGAATCATTGATATCTTCTATTTTTAGTCTGTATTTTTGGGCCTTAAGGAAAGGCTCCACAGCTCAGTGCATGGAGGCCTGGAAGAGTCAATAGTTGAGTGCACAGACGACTTGTAGTTGGGTGCATAGGTCGAAGAAGTTGTATGTATTGAAGATATATCCTAATAAAGAAGAAGAATTTTTGGGAAATCTTATGTATCTGTACTCTTAATCTGTGTTTATACATACTATTATGCATGATTTTATTGAATTATGTGAAAGAATACATGTGATATTATTTTCTGATATGTCTATGCAATAAGTACAAATTTGTGAAGTAAATCATCAGCGCAAAGTTATTTATGTATGCGAATTTGTAGATAGGTATAAAACATATGTAAACACATGGGTGCCATAGCGCGCATATCCCTTTGGCTGCAGAAACCTAGTTCTGCAACCTCCCATAACTGCTTCGGGTGAGACTGGGATTTGCTTGTAGGTCGCTCCTGAAAGGGACAATGGTTGAGGGTTTTGTTGGTTGCGCAGTAGACTTTGAACCTGGGTCCAAGCCCCTTTAGCCAACAAAATAAATCAATTTTGACTTATGGAGTCATAAGAGGTGGGTGTCTCCATATGTAACTTAGTGCCTAGAGTCTAGAAAAGCAATGATTTTCCCATCGCAATATTGATTTGAATTTTATGGTGAGTATCACATACCTAACTCCCTCAATGGCTTATAGAGGTTACGAGGTACCCAAAATTTTCTTTTGCTTTGTACTAGCTTGAAAATAATCTCTGATACCACTTTATAACATACCCCTACAAAATTTAGCCTAACCACAATTGCAACAACTTGATTTTCATCTCTCATACATTTTTTCAAACACTTTACTTGTAAGCCTTTCTTCAAATACTTTGTATACAACCAATTAAGTACTATTTTTCTTGTAGACATTTTGTATGAAATCAAATAAGAAACGCTTCTTAAATTACACTTGTAGCATACTAACTTAAATATACCACAACTTTTGATTTTATTTTATTTTAGGTATTTAATTAAATAGATTAGGCACAAATTGTAATAATACACCTTTAACAAATTCATTCAAATTATTTACATGAAACTAGGCATAGATTATCTACAACAATACTATCATACAACAATGCCAACATACATCAATACTATTTTTGTCCATAATTTGTATGCAATGAATGATTAAACCATTTATGCATTTATTCAAACATTTTGCATGCAAAATAATATATAAACATCCTCAAGCCATATTTCCTAAATTACAGTAGTACTTGTTCAAAAACTGACTCAGATGATCAATGGGAGTTCCTCTCATTATGGTTCAATATTTAGCCTATGGAGCCTCCTAGAAGAAAATTTATGACAAAAATGCCAACATGACCTATTTGATGCATGCTTTTAGGAGCATCCACGCAACTCAAATTCCTTTGATCATATCTCCTAGAATATTGTAATCTAAGGTCTAAAATTTGGACCATATGATTAGTGGATTTCCTCTTAATATGGTCAAAGTTTTAGCTTATGGAACCTCTTAAAATAAAAATTATAACAGAAATTCCAACATGACAGGTTTAAAGATGCATTTAGGAAGCCTAACTTCCTCAACCAATGCTATTACACAAATTAAAATATATAAAAAGCTACAACCAAATAGTATAACAACTGTAGCCATGATAGATTTTCTAAAGGGTAAATGCATGTACACATAAACTTGTTAAAAATATCAATTAAATAATCATGCTTGTCACTAAACTATCCATGCTAGAAATATCATTAACACAAATAAATGTTTACCTATGGCAGCAAAAAACACCTAGAAACTAAAGTAAGGCGAGCCACATTCCACCCCACCATAGGCTAAACTATGCAACAATATTTATCATAGCTAGCCACCCTTGAGCTAGGTATTGATGACTTGAGGGAAAAAATAAACATAGGGATTTTGTTGGGACAAGGTCCCTTGTAGTCAATTTTTGGGCAAAAGGCCAAGTTTTGGGGCAGAAAGCCCAAGTTTTTGTTATGTAAAGTGTAAAGTCTTCGTAAGTTGTGGTCGCGGAGCGCGAAGTTAGTAAGTGTCATAAATGGATTTTTCTTTCTTTTATGTAAGTAGTGTTGGATTTAGTAGATCTACCCATGGTTCATGGACCATGGGATTGTATAAAAAGGAGAGTCTAAGGCATAAGAATAGAGAGATCAATGAATGTAATGGGTCATTAAGAAGTGAAGAGCGAAGAGTCTTAGAGTAGAAGAGAGGCTCTGCAGTTGTGTGCACAGAGGCCTAGAGTAGAGTCCATAGATGAGTGCACAAACCCTTGTAGCTGAGTGCAGGATAATCTCGAGTCTGTAAGTAGAACTGAAGTATCAATAAAGAGATTATTATGGAAATATCGATGTTTTGTCTATTTACTTCTGTTATGAGTGAATGCGTTTATGTTACGATGAATAATGAGGTTATGATTTAATATTGTATTGATGCGTGATTCTACATGTTTTACATTGTTATAAGAATGAAAGTACTAATATATGTTTACACGAGGTATATCTTAATGCATGTTAAAGATATCAAACACTTAAGCTGATCTAGGTAAATACAAAACTAAGGGTAATTACAGAGGCATGCAAGTAGTAGATTCGCCTGTTTAGGGTCCGCGAAAGACGGTCATAGACCTTCGTGAAGGTCTAGAAGTTGATAAAAGGAAGTTATATCGATAAGCCTTAAGGGCTTATTGATCTACGTGAAGGCAGGTTTAGGGCATAAAATGACATCATGCTCATCTCTAGGTGCAGAAACTTCGTTCCAACATCCCCCTATACTGCTTCGGGTGAGACTTCAGTCCACACTCCGCGGGTTGATGCCGAAAGGGCCAGTAGTGTAGGGATTTGTTTGGAAAACTTAACTCTAAACCTAGGTTAGGACCCACTAAGCCAAAAAATGGTTCTGTTATCAGAACCGAGATCTGCATAAAGAGATGTGTGATGTCACATCATTGGAATCCAAGAAAGAAATAAATTGAGGAGTGGTTGGATAAAAAGATCAAAAAATTCACGACGCAAGAAAACAAAAATCCACGATTGATGAAAGAACAGTGGTTGGACAACTATTTGTACATAGAGATATGCAAAATTTTCTTCTGTTCCTTCTTGGTCGAATTATATGAGTGGATTGCTAAAGTGGCAGATGACTAGGGAAGGTGGAGGCTTGACGGCCCAATAGTGTGGACCCCAGAGCTAGTGTGGAGATTGGAAGCCTCTGAGGATAAGATCGTGCGCACTGTTGATCATTGACTTGATCGTGTCATCGAAGGATTTGTGACAGAGTTCACGATCGATACCTCAGTCAGCTACATTGAAGCAGAGGGACACTTCTTCAAGGGATCGCGAGGTAAGTATAAGATCTTTGAATACTTGGATTAAAATGCTCTTGTGTGAAAAGCGGGTTATGCAATTACCTTGATGTTTGGAGCTATGAAAAGTGGAAAGTTATTTAGGGATAGTAGGGGAATAAGACCTAAATATAGCCTGTTGATTGAGCCTCCTCTAAGTGACGATGAAGGAGCAACACAGGCTTCTTCGCAGAGCGCTCTCTAGTTAATAAGGCAAGAGTTCTCGCAAATACCCCATTCGCCCACACCACCTGCATCTTCACCTCCACTGCATACACCTTCGCCCACCCCACCACCACCTCCACCACCATTCAATATGGTGAATACAATGAAGTTGCCCATTTTTAAGGGCTTGGGAAATGAGGATCTGGACCAGTTTTGGTTCGTTGTGAAGGATATGTGGTAAGCCTAGAACATTGGAGATGATCATATGAAGAAAGCAACGTTGGTTACTACTTTACAGGATCGCGCGCTAACGTGGTACATCAAGTATTGCACCAATAACCGGACAACTACATTGGCAGACATTTAGATTGCGCTGAATAAGGAATTCAATAAACCCAAGTTTGAAGCACAATCAATCATAAGATTCAAGGAGATCATGATGAAGCCTGGTGAGACACCCTAGGAGCTAGATCAGAGATTGAAATGCAAGATCCACAAAGCTAACTTGAATCTTACGGATGGGCAGCACCACAAATGGTTTGTGGCTTTGCTCTTGCCTCATTTAAGGGGACCTAGGTGGAAGCTCTGGAGATTGCAATGAGATTGCATGAGACATCAATTCAAGATGTTGCTTTGGGAGTTCTACAGATTCACGTGGAGTTGCAGAATCTTTGCCTAGAGTTCCAAAGTCTAAAGAAAGGTAGAGCAGCTCGGCCTGAGGTGTGCGAAGAAGTTTGGTGTTTGAAATGTAAGAGTCTAGGGCATGATAAAGATCATTTCCCTGTATTCGCGAATTATGCTGCAGGAGGAGGGCCGATGCCTCTGAGGCCGGAAGCTCAAGCAGGGCCAAGTACAAGGCCTGCGATGTGGTGTGCTATCTGTCAGGTAGTTGAAAAAAATGTGACAGATAATTGTCACTTGTTGTATAAATTTGTACAGACACCGCAACAGCTCTTCTGCAACTTTTGCAAATCAATAGGTCATGATAAGTGCAATTTTCATAGTTATGAGTTAATGATGGAGATAAAGCCTGCATATCGGATGCAAACAGAAACTCGGCCTTCGAACCAAGGCGCTAGGGGTGCGTGAGGAGGATATTAGGGGCATGGACGAGGAAGAGGTGGAGGAGGACCTACGAGAGGTCAGGGACAAATTATTTGCTACAATTTTGGAGGACCAGGACACTACGCAAGAAAATGTACGAACTCGACGTGCTTGTCATGCTGATACTATAATTAGTTTCACCATGCAACAAAAGACTTCCTTGTATTAATGACTAATATGAATGAAAAGGGGGCACAACCTTAGCATCCTACCCAAAACTTGTAGATGATGAGGGATAAACCCCGCGAATAGGATCCTAATGTGAATATCATGCTGAAAAGTGGAATGACGACTGGTGAAGATAAGGGGAGCAACCTGAAGAAAGTGAATGGGTCCGCAAAGCTCTAGAGAATGAGGTTCGAATTGATTTAGAGCACACAAAAGAAATGTTCATGGAAGCGAAGAAAAGCTTTACTGAGGCTTCTACCTCAAGAAGCCATGATAAGTAGTCTGAAGAAATGGACCCATCCATGCTTACTACCTTTTTGGAGACCTGTATGAAGCTACTACATAATAGAAAGGCCTTGAAAGGACTATAGGAGTTGATCAATAAATGCGTAGGTAAAGAAAATGCTCCGAAGGGACCACACATGATCAGGAAAATTGGTAAACATAAGGTAAGAATAGGGCATGGGATGAGGCTCACTAGGCAAATTGGAGAGTATGAAATGAACCAAGTTATTCTGGATCTAGGGTCAGATGTGAATGTTTTGTTGAAACAAACATGGGAGAGAATGGGGAGACCTGTGCTACAGTGGTCTATGATTCAATTGAGGATGGAAAATCAACAAAATATTATTCCCATGGGAAGATTGCAGGGAGTGATAGTAGATATTGAAGGCACAAGCACATTGGATGATTTCGAAGTGATAGAGATTGTCGATGAAAACAATCCCTACCCCGCGCTCCTTGGGATCGAATGGGCTATTGACATGAATGAGGTGATCAATTTGAAGAAGTGAACAATGTCCTTTGAGAGGATATCGCTTCACGTAGTAGTGCCTTCGGACCCTACAGAAGGACCACACTATATTGAGCTGGTCGACGATTATGAAAGTGACAATGATTTGGACCAGATTTATAAGATAATGGCATGAGATCAAGATTGGGTGAATCCAACAGCTGATGGATGTATTGCACTAGATTGCGAAAGCTCCTGCACATCAGATTCAGATGAGGAATTGGAACACTGGCAAAATTGATTGCACGAAGTATCTACGCTGCACTGTAACATGATGACTAAATCCCTGCACTGTGTATCATCGGAGGTAAGAAGGTTGCGTTATTATGATGGTTTAACTAATGTTGATAAATTTTTGAATGTAATTGAAAGGGAAGTGCCTGAGAAGCATCGCTTCCAAGCACTGGATTTGGCACTGCACACTACGTCCGCAAGATGGTGGGGTACGCATAAAGACAATTTTGATGGATGGTGCCAATACAGAAGAATGATGTGGGTGTGATTTGGTTGCCCGAAGGTGCGATTGGCAGAGAAATATGATGGGAGGAGTGATCCACATGATCACTTAGCAAAATGGACTAATGCTTATGGAGCAAAACCGAAACCGGAGTGGGTGTATCTGTTCTGTCACACTTTGGATGTAATACCAATGAATTGGTACCTGGAAATAGAGCTCCACCACGGCATGGATGAATGGGATATTTGAGGCAGGGTTTCCTAATGACTGTTTGGTCAATTTAGTGTGTCCTAAATTGCTACATTAATTTTCAATTCGGGATTCGTAAGCTAACGAAGTGTGGCTCACTATATGTGCAAGAGAACCTATTTCTTACTTTTGTCGTTTTTTATTTTTATGTTGTTTTGGGGGTTTTTATCTTTGTTTATGGAATTCCTATTCCTAAGTTTCTAGAAGGCAAGTATGGTTATAAGTTTTAAGGCAATTATGTCCTTTATAAGGGTTCCCAAAACTTAACACTTCAGAAGGTCTTAGAACATACTAGCACAAAATAATACTTAAATCAAGAATGAAAAATAGGATGCTATTTAAAACAAGTAATTAATGAACTACTGATTATGAAACTATCATCTCTGCTGCTGTCTAAATACAGAAAAATGATTTAAGCTATTGCACTCAAGGAAATCAAAGACTGCAAAGAAATTAAAACTAAAATTAAATTACATCATTCATATTTCGATCCCTTGCTAGTTAGTCTAGCTATGGCTTTTGGAGGTAACCGTCAATGAAATGAGCAATCCAATATCTAATTGCAGAAAAGTAAACTAAAACCAAATCACAACATTCATATTTCAATCCCTCGCCAGTTAGTCTAGCTATGGCTTTCGAAGGTAACTGTCAATGAAATGAGCAATCCAATATCTAATTGCAGAAAAGTAAACTAAAATCAATTCACATCATTCATATTTAAATCCCTCGCCAATTAGTCTAGCTATGGCTTTCGGAGGTAACTGTCAATGAAATGAGTGAGTTGATTTCTAAACTAACTTTACCAAAACAAATGAACAAGACTGAAATCAACAAAATAGAACTTAAAAGAAACTAAGAAAAGCAAAGTCAGCAGAGGATCAATTTCGTATCACTAGTTATTGTGAAAATTTTATACAAATGCCCGGGCTGCCTACTCTATCCTGAAACATGCACACACTGATCAGTGTTATACAAAGCTTGTAAAGTTATGGACATAAATGAAATGTTAGAAATATATATACAAGTGAATAGCTATAAAACATATGCAGTAAAAATAAAGAAATGATACATAAGGACTATACAACAACAATGGAAACGAAACTTCAGTGTGCAGGGGCCCTCTGCACAACCTCGACCAATAGGCTATCAATCCAAAATTATGTTCACGCAAGCATGTAGAATAGAGTCTTCTTATATACATCTCAAAACACAGTTACAGTAATAAAACTAATGTCACTGAACAATGAGTTCTTAACAACAAAATTACATTTAAAATACTAACTACTATGCATATAAGAACGCGTTATTTATAACAAAGGTGACATAACTGTTTTGCCGTAAAACTACATGAACAAATGACACATGAAAAACAACATCCATGGATTTAGCATGATGGTCGCCGAGATTAGGCAATATATTGAAAGCGGCTGTTGGATCCACATCGTGGTCAGCCTACAAGTGTCAGCGTGCCTCCAGAGATTTAGAAATGGCCACGAAAGTCTTCACGTGTTTGAAAATGGAGTCCTGTTGCCATAAGACTCTCTTGTTTGAACACTGCTTGACCACCGTTGACCACAACCTTCTTTGATGAATCCAGCTGGACCAATGGGACTTGATCCATGTCTAGGTCATTTCCAACTTGCCCATGTGGCTTGCTTTACCTCGTGACACCTGTAACCTGTAGTTTAACAAAAACGGCTACGGAAAGTGACAAGATTCCGCAGCTCATAAGCAAAAATCTAGTTCAAACAACAAACACAAAGACATAGTTAAAAAACCACTTTAAATTCTCTTTTATGACTAATATGCAATGATGTTGATAGCTTAGGAGGTCTAGGAAAATGGAAAGAATCTAGAAAAATGTGTAGGAAATATGTAAGTTCAGGGCTCAACACTGACATTCAGCTTTGAGGATGGATTTGAGTGCATCAATGAAGTGTTGCAGGAGGTCAAAGTATCGATATTCGGAATACCACAGGACCGCTTGGATTTGATTCAACTAGATTGGACCACCTAGCTGCGCCATGAGATGGAGTGCTACAATGTGACTATTGAAGAAGAAGAGGAGGATCCAAGGAACATTAATATCCCAAAGATAGAATGTCACTGTGAAGTTGAGGGGCTACAGATAGATAATCCATATATCACCACGTAGCTGAAAACTGGACAAGTGAACATCGGAATAGAGGCAGAGTTGAAGTTTGCAAAGATAGGGGACTATTGGGATGATGCTACTGTGGATAAGGTCACTGAGTTGCTCCGGGAATACCAGTATTTGTTCCCTACAAATTTTCTAGACTTGAAGGGGATAATATGCGATTTAGGAGTGATGAAGATAACTTTGAAACCAGATGCGAAGCCTATGAAATAGAGGCCATATCAACTTAATCCTAAGTCCAAGGAAAAGGTCTACTTGGATTTGGACAAGATGTTGGGAGTGGGCATTATTGAACCAGTGGAGGAGTCTGATTGGGTAAGTCCCATGGTAGTTCAGGAAAAGAAGCAGAAGAATGAGATAAGGATATGAATAGATCTCAGGAAACTAAATGATGCTTGCATTCATGATCCCTTTCCAACTTCGTTCACGGATGAGGTACTGGATAATGTTTTCTGATATGAAGCATATTTGTTCATTGATGGGTTATCTATATACCATCAGATAAAGATCATGCCGGAAGACAGGATTAAGAATACCTTCGCGACTCAGTGGGGATGCTTTTAGTATATGATAATGCCTTTTGGACTTAGGAATGCGCCGACAATATTTTCGTGCGTAATAATTATGGCGTCCAAATATTTCATTCACAAGTTCTTCGAGGTAGAATTTGATGATTGGACGATGTTTAGGCTCATAAAACACCATGTAGCTAGTTTTCACTTGGTGCTGGATAAGTGCCGGAGGTATCAGATCGCACTAAAATTGAAAAAGTGTTTATTTTGCATCTCTTTTGGAATCTTGCTGGGTCATGTAGTGTGCAGACAAGGATTAATGGTGGACCCTTATAAGATCGTGGTCATAATTAACTTGGAGGTTCTAAGGAGTGTTAAAGAGTTGCACACAACACTAGGTAATACTGGATACTATTGAAAGTTCATCAAGAGCTACACCGAGATTATCGCGCCGAAGGAAAAGCTATTAAATAAGGATGCTACATTATGTAGGAATGAATAATGTCAGTGGAGCCTAGATGTGTTAAAGGAGAAAATGGTCACTGCGTCGATCCTAGTCTTCCCAAATTGCATAAGGAATTTCATGTGCATGTGGATGCATCATGTATTGCGCTGGGGGGTAGTACTGATGCAGGCGAGTGAAGGAGAATTGGATCACCAGATTGCCTTTGCAAGAAGGAAGTTGTTAAAGGTTGAAAAGAGCTATTCAACGACAGAGCACAAAGGGTTGGCTATGGTGTATGCACTCCAGAAGTTCATGTATTAGTTGCTGGGTGGACACTTTAAGATGTATACAGACCATTCTGCATTAAAGTACCTAGTCAACAAGGCTGTGTTGGGGGGGAAAATATGTAGATGGCTGCTGTTGTTCCAGGAGTATGATTTCAAAGTAATTGTGAAGCCAGGGAGATTGAATGCAGGATCAGATCATCTATAACGCATTCAAATAGGAGAGGAGCCTACTAATTTGGAGGAAGGAATGCTTGACCCATAACTCTTTGTGGTGCGCATGGTAGAAAATCATTTTGCAGACATCATCCATTTCCTAATTACGAGAACGGCTCCAGAAGGATACATGAGTCCACAAAAGAAGGAATTGGTGGTGTGCGCGACAGATTTTACTGTTATTGCAGGTCACTTGTATATTATGGGATCAGATGAGATATTGTGATGATATGTGCCTGATTTTGAATGTGGTAGTATCCTAGTTGAAGCTCATGGAGGAGATGTGGGAGGCCACTTTGTAGGAAAAGAGACAACGCAAAATATTTTACGCGTTGGGTCGTGGTGGCCAACCTTGCATAAGGATTCCAAAGCATATTATAGGGCATGCAATGCATGTCAGAGAACTAGCAGGTCATCGCGTAGGGATGAGCTGCATTTGAATCCACAAGTGTCATTGCATACATTTGAAAAGTGGGTAATTGATTTTGCAGGACTGATTCAGCCCCCAAGAAAGAAGACGGATGCGCGGTATATCATCACCACGATTGAGTATCTAACCAGGTGGGTAGAGGCACAACCCATGAAAGACTATACAAGGGAAACAACAACGAAGTTCCTATTTGAATATGTGCTGACCAGGTTCAGTTTCTTGAATATCTTGATGACTGATCGCGCTACACACTTCCTTAATGAAACGATCAACGCACTGATGGAAGAGCTCCAAGTTTATCATCAGAAGAGTACGCCATATCATCCTCAGGCCAATGGAACAGTGGAATCATTTAATAAGATATTGGAGAATGCATTGACAAAGGTTTGCAATGCACAAAGGAATTATTGGGACGTGCGCGTACCAGCGGTGCTATGGGCTTATAGAACTACTTGTAAAAGCTAACTGAACAGATACCTTTCAAGCTGGTCTATGGTGTAGAAGCTGTGATGTCGATGGAATACATTATGCTTATTCTACGCATAGTGGAAATCACAGGAATGGCGGACCACAGAGCTTTGGAAGAGCGACTCGCACAACTGACAGAGGTGGAGGAAGATAGATTCTTAGCTGGATTCCATCAACAAGTTCAGAAGGAGTGCGAAAATGCATGGCACGATCGACACATCAAACTGCAGACCTTCAACGTAAACAATTTAGTTTTATTTTATGACAGCATGTTTGATAAGTTTCCGGGAAAAATTTAGATGCATTGGTTGGGGCCATATGTGATCAAAGAGATTATCGATGGTGGAGCAGTTCAACTTGTGAAATTGAATGAAGATCCATTTCCAGGAAAGGTAAATGGTAGTCGATTGAAGTCGTACACTGGGGATCTAGCCATATGACTATATAATGATAGTATTAGCACTCCAGGTAGCTACAAGGAGTCACTGACTATAAACTACACTGCCCAGGTTGTAGAGTTACGCGACAATGGGTCTGCGTGACAACGGGTCTATGCGGAATGAGAGGATGTCACATTAACAACAAAAGTGCGAGATGAGCTAGAAAGTGACCATTACTATCACTATTCATGATTTGATTGCCTGAAGACAGTTATGAGGTGTTGGTAGATGGAATTTAAGGCATTTAAGGCTGAAATCAAGTGTGAAATATTTAGAAATCTGCCGCCAATCTCGCATTTATGGATAGATTTTGGGGGGAATGGTCGAATTTGAATTTGAAATTGTCTATAAATTACAGATGGCCATCCAACTAGAAACACTATGCATTTTGAGAATTTTTGAGTTCTGCTCTCTGTTGCATGAGCTCTTTGACAATTTGCTTGCAAGCCACTGAGCCTGATCAGAACCTCATTAACAGCTTCATGTTTGCACTAGCTGAGACCGCTAGTACTCGGGGTGATGTCACCTCTGAGGGAGCTACCCCTGAGGTCAATATGGAGGTTCCCGCAACAGTGTTTAAGGCGTCAAGGTCGCCTAGGCCGAAGCCTACACCGCTGAGAGAGGCTCCCAAGCCGAAGAAGGATAAATAAAAGAAGACGCTGTCGGTATGCAAGTCACTAAGGAAACATCCAGTTACATAGGCTCAGAGAAAAGAAAAGGCAACCGCGCAAGAGAAAGGGAGAGTGGTTGATCTGGAGGCCAAGGAGGGCGCGAAAGACATTGATATTGAGGGGTAGACCCTATTTTGAATCTAACGAAATACATCCCTCTGTGCTAGGGAAAGGTGAAGGTCCCAAAGGACCCGGATGAGGGACAATTCCTCCTTAACACACCCTTGCTACTTGAAAACATCACGTTTGAAGGTCCACACTTGGCACGCATCCCACATCTGAAGCTTGAAGATTTGGATTTGGGGAAATTGAGTAGTTCTCCCACTTGACTACCAATACCTTCATGAGGCGAGTGTACTACAAGGAGTTTGGTGTCACCGCGTTGGAGTCAGTGGAATGTATTCGTAGGGTAAACAAGGCAAGGTTTTTGAACCTGCTATGGCTACGTCACTACCACCGTGCCCCTATAAATTTGATAGTCATTAAGCAGTTGTTATGCCTTTTGCATGACGGGTGCTTGTGGTTGAGTGAGAAGATACCAATCAATGATATGTTGATCCATCGGATCACACTGTTACCTTACTCTGGACTGAATCCAGAAAAGGCATTTGGTGGAAAGACGGGCGAGCGTGACCTTGCTGAGAAGATGAAGGACAAGTTCAAAATTGTCAAGAAAGTGCGTGGGTATTCTATTTCCAGTATTACTGACCCCATGGTGAAGGTGGCCACCCAAATTTTGGCTAACAAACTGATGAAAAAGTGCCACGGGGTCGAGGTGCCGACACCAGTGGTTTCATTAGCAGCCCAGTGTGTGGAGGGTGTACACTTTAACTGGGCTCACTATCTGTGCAACGAGTTCCTCATGAACTGCCAAGAGGCACAAGACCAAAACAATACTTTCCATTATTCATGGCTATTATTTTCAATTGTGCTGGTCACATGGGAGCTACTGGAGGATAGCCAGTTTCCTCCAGTAGAAACAGATTTACTAGAAGCATCTAAGTTTGCTTCTCTCTGGGCTACAAAGGATGTTGCACGGGTTCATGAAAGAAAAATATTTTGGCTACTGATGGAGGCAAGCATCCGTGCAGCCATCAACTGAAAGCCAAGGTTGTCACCAACTGTGTTTGAGCAGTTGTCTGGGTACGCATAGTTCAAAGTGGACTTCCACCGTGTTTACATCTGGGCGTTGAAGGATCTGGATCAGAAGTGGTATGATCTTCCCGACTTGGCTACTGATGATGCCATTATAGAGGTCCTTAAGTGATGGCCAACATATTGGCACACACCATCAGATTTGGCCACCGGGACTAGAAAGTCCGCAGAAAAGTAGAAAAATGAGGTAGCCTAACTAATGGTTCAACAATTGGCTGAAAAGAGGAAGAAGGAGACTAAGGAGAAGGCCCACGCAGAAGCGGAGCACGCCACCAATGAGAAAGCAAAGAAGGAAGAGCATGGCTCTGACAAAAGTCAGAAGTCTCCTTCGCCCCAAACAGAGGATGAAGAACAATCGAAATAGGGCAGTGGAGATATGGAGAGCACTCCTTTCCGCGTAAAGAGACATAGGGAATAGGAAAAGGAGGGGCATCGAAAGATGACCAAAGCCTCCAAATCATTGCTAGATCCAATTTCCTTGATGGAGGGTGACTTGGACGATATTGGTGATAAGGTAAGGGACACGACAGTAGAATTGTTGTAGCAGTTTGAGCAGCAGCAGAAGCAAGCACTAGTCTCCATACAGACGGGTCTGCATGAGCTACATATCCAAACAACTAGACTACATGCAAGTGTAGGACAGAGCAATGCGACATCAACTAGTTTGGTGTCGTGGACCACTCAAGCAGCAGAGTTCATCCGATCATTGGATCTTTGGGTAGTCGTGATGCCTAATGGAGCTCTGAGCGCAGATGTAGATGCTAACAAGGCTACTGTTCGTGCTTTGAAGAATATTGGTTTGAACTTGGCCGCTCCCCAATGAGTTCCTTCACACACTGCAAGCAGATGTGATTGCTGAAATTAGGGCCCAGGAGCAGCGTGCACTAAGTTTGATTAGTGAGCAGAAAGTCAACAACGAATAGATGTTCATTGAGAAGACAATAACGCTAGAAGCATGGAATAAGGTTCAGGAGTAGAACAAGCGCACTGCAACAGTGGTAGCCAAAGCATGCAGAACAGTTCCAAAACTACTTATACCAGAAGAAGTGCCAGTGGAGGCAAATATTAGGAAGTTAGCTGCAGGTGTGCATGATGAAAAGACAGAGGTATCCAAGGTTCAGTTTGAACTAAACCTTAAAATCATAGAGCTTGAGTTGAAGTCACAACCTTCAAATCCACCAGAGATAAGAGAATAGTGCGAGGCAGCTCTCAAGGATGTAGTCGCAACATTAGATGCCGCGGTGGCAGATTGCACCGCACTCTTTGAGAAGTCTATGGAGGTCATTACAACTTTGTAGGAGGATCCTAACCTGTAGAGGTTGAACACAGAAGCCTGCAAATTGCAGTAGTAGTATGATGAAGCAAGAGCGACGGTGTGCACCATCGCTATATCATAGTGATTGGATAAGCTGCATGAGGCAAAGCAGTGGCTTGAACAGGTGGAGGAAGCACAACATAAAGAGGTTTTCCTCAAGGCCAGATTGGAGCCTTGGCTGGATGAGGCCTATGTTATCTCTACCACCATTGAAGAGAAGATGAAAAGCCTATAGAGGAAACAACAGAAGGTAAAGGAAGATAGTGCAGGACCAACAACAGAAAATATGGTGAAGCAGATCAAGCAGGCAACCATGCAAAGTGCGGTTGAGGTAGCAGTGGCACAAGTCAAGTTGGGAGGTCTCCATAGTAAGATCTTCATGCCAGTAGAGTGACTCGAGGGTGAGTCACGATATTTGTGCTGGGTGCCTATTGGGAAAGGGTCCCCTATGGTCAATTTTGGGGCAAAAGCAAAAGTTTTGGGGAAGAAAGCCCAAGTTTTTGTTATGTAAAGTGTAAAGTCTTCGCAAGTTGTGGTTGCAGAGCACGTAGATAGTAAGTGTCATAAAGGGATTTTCCCTTCTTTTATGTAAGTAGTGTCAGCTTTAGTAGATCTACCCATGGTTCGTGGACCATGGGATTAGATAAAAAGGAGAGCCTTAGAGAGTCTAAGGCATAAGAATAGAGAGATCAATAAATGTAATAGGTCATTAAGAAGTGAAGAGCGAAAAGTCTTAGAGTAGAAGAGAGGCCCTGCAGCTGTGTACATAGAGGCCTAGGGTAGAGTCCGCCGCTGAGTGCACGAACCCCTACAACTGAGTGCGCAGGATAGTCTCAAGTCTGTAAGCAGAACTGAAGTATCAATAAAGAAATTATTATGGAAATATTGGTGTTTTGTCTGTTTACTTTTGTTATGAGTGAATGCATTTATGTTACGATGAATAATGAAGTTATGATTTAATACTGTATTGATGCGCGATTCTGCATGTTCTACATTGTTATAAGAACACAAGTACTAATATGTGTTTACGCAAAGAATATCTTAATGCATGTTAAAGATATCAAACACTTAAGCCAATCTAGGTAAATACAGAACTAAGGGTAATTACAAAGGTGTGTAAGTAATAGATTCACCTATTTAGGGTTCGCGAAAGACGTTCGTAGACCTTCACAAAGGTCTAGAAGTTGATAAAAGGAAGTTATATCAATAAGCCTTAAGGGCTTATCAATCCGCACGAAGGCAGGTTTAGGGAATAAAATGACATCACACTCATCTATGGGTGCAGAAACTTGGTTCCAACATCCCCCTATACTGCTTCGGGTCAGACTTCAGTCCATGCTCCACGGGTTGATGCCAAAAGGGCCAGTAGTGTAGGGATTTGTTTGGCAAACTTAACTCTCAACATGGGTCAGGACCTACTAAGCCAACAAATTTGCACATAGTTTTCATACTAGATTTAACAAAAAATGTGAAGGCCACTCTCCTCCACACACATGAAATACTCTTAGTTTTCAACATTTTCATTCCTTGAACAGGACTATAGAGATTCACAAATGAAATTACAGGTCATCACAAGACAAGGGAGTCATTCCCTAATCTTTGTAGTCCCTTGGCCCTCATTTATTTAGTGATTTTTATTCTAGACAGAAACAAAACAACTCCGAATCCTCAGGACCATCCAGTCCAAGTAAAAAACACTACAACATATTCAATTCCTATTACACAAGATGCCACCAATTCTCATGCCAATTTGGATTTTTGAGTGAGAAAGAGAGATGTAGGAGAGAGTAATAAAAGAGAGAAAAACTTGAAGCTTAGTAACCAAGAAGAAAAACCCATTGGTTTCTCCTCCATCTTATTTTTATAATCACAGCTTGACCCTTCATCTTTCCAATCTTTCAACTTATTGGGAAGACTAACCATCAAATTAAAGGGAAATATTTCATTTTTATTTTCATTTAGTTTTTGTAGTTCTCTAGAATCCTTTTATTCCTTTATTAATCCCCCAAAATAATTTCAATGATATAAGGTGGATAGACCATCAAGTCAATCATAAATTTTGATCCAAAGGTAATATTTTGAGGAAATTTGTGACTCATTATTTACTAAATGAAACCTAATCAAAACCCAAACCCACCATCACTAAACCAAAATTTAGATACCAAACCCAAAACAAGAACGAATAAATTAAAATGATGAAATTGATCCATCCTTAACTACATTGAGGGCATTGATATAGGATCTTGAAAACACCACAGAGCTACTGATTTTTCTCTTGCAAGGTCACTAAATTCAATTGTATCTTTCATATATAATGCCCAAAGCCAATTAATCAATATTTCTAATTACAGGGCTAGAAATATGAAAACTATAGAATTGGTCTAAATAAAGCCCAAATTGGACGCCTAAACATTACTAAACAAGATTTGTTGTCTTTTTTATTGACCCAAGAGACAACAAACCTTTAACAATAAAACAAACACACATTTGTATGGATTGGTGAACCTACCAACCATTTCTAGACAATTGGATGGATAGGTGGTTTTGCATTCAATAAGCCTTCTTGTAATAATAATATGGTACCCATATACTTCTTGAGGAAGTTAGGTGTGAGGTTTTAGCTATGACTCCATGTCAACTACTTTTACGTGGGACAATTTCAAGGGGTGGTCATGGGTCTATGCAAGATAGAAATAATGTTAGGCACAACCCTGTACTAAGTCCCCATCCACCTAGACAATGCCCTAACCTCCCACCCAACATCTTCCTATTATGGATAAGATTGTTGAGACCCATATGATGATGGCAACATTGACTCACACGCTAGTGTAGAAAGACATCTTCGTTGAACCATTAGATTATGCAGTAGGACTTTATTAGAAAAGGACACATGGAGGCTTATAGATGTACCGACTATGAGAAGGTTGTTTATGGCCAGATGGAGGGAAGAAGACAATATAGCTTTATGGAGTAGGTTATTTCATGAACATTTTTACATTCTTTATTTTATACGCACATATATAGATACACAAATAATTTTATGTATGTCTTCTTTATATATCTAATATTTTCTTTGTAGTTGTTATGCCATAATATCACTCCCCCTAGCCATACTGATGAATTGGTTTTAGATTAAACCGTCAATGCTACAACCAATCCCACCTGCTCATTTGGTGTACTATATAGTCAGGTATGGTGAATTAAAGCTACCCCTCATTAATTTATTTCATATGTTTCTAGTCCATAATACATATTCTTTTAATTTAATTACAATTGTAGTGTTCATTTAATGTTTTTTATATATTGTGGTAACGCCAGGGGAGGAGCTAGGCCCACATGGGGCAAACATATGTTCCCCTTCTTAGGTATCATGTGTTAAATTAGATATTGTTTAAATGTTTAGGGATGAGCTATCATTTTGTATGTTAGGAACACCATGAAATTTTGCTAAAAATGTACATTTGTGACAATTTTTAGTTTACACATACAAACACATATTTCATGGCACATGTTCCATGAATTGAAGTGCTTGTTTATTTGATGTTGAAGTGTTAGATTTCTAGGTTGAATTTGTATCTAGGAATTCATCACTTTGACATGTTGTATTCATGAAGATGTTTGGATTTAGTTTTTAAAGACATGTCAATTAGGCATATCCTTGGTGATACATGTATTTGGTGATCCAAAACAAATTTCAAGAAATTTTTATCCATTAGGGCACACTTCAACAAGCATATACTAAATTTGAAATTCACTTCTATATAACATCACTTAATAATTTAAACCCTATGTTATATCAAATAGACATGAATGATAAATATTAGAAATTACTTAATCATGAAGAAAATGAAAGACATAAAATAAAATTTGCAATTACACAATTTTATATAGTAAGATACTTTATATAGTACATAGAATAAATGGAATACATGTGAACATATTTATCAAACAATTGGTACAATATCTAGCTCTCCAAACTCTAGCAATGTAGAATCATAAAAATCCTAGCCACCATCAAAGATGCACAATAAGATAGACTTAACACCAACAAGTCCTCCTTTGGCTTCAACAAGATTTTATGACATATTCTCTTCACACCGACATTGTTTTCTTCCTTTGGATTTCTAGACCATAACCATATTGCATCACACAAGTACATGGAAAGAAAACTCCAGTCCTATTCCATATACACGTGTCCATCTTGGAATTTGTGTACTTAAATACTTGGCCTTCAACTCTTACATCAACATAAACAATAAGACCTCTATAGAACATCATGCAAGATATAATAACCAACTTGTCTTCTAAGAAAGACATCGCAGAATGCTCAAGACTAATCAATTTTGTCTCACCGGATCATTTTCTAACATCATATTCCATAAGAATAAGGTATTAAAATATTTTTAGGTGTTATATATGCTATCCATGTCTTCTACTATGTTAGAAAATATTAAAAAAATATCCATTGTAGTAATCATCATCAATAAAAAATATATATTGTTCTCTAGGGTTTACATGCATAGCATAAACCTTAACATCACATGAGCAAACCAAAAAAAAAAAAATATCTCTCCATGAAACATAAAAGACGTAACTCTCTCCCCTTTTGTTATTATAAGGGTTTCTATGCACCCTAATGTCATTCTACTAGGGTTTCCTCACGATCCTAACATATTTCTCTGTATAAGACTTATGTAAGAAAATACTATGTATAAAGTGCAATGATGAAAAAATATACAAAACTTTTATCCTCCACTATAATGGCTAATATTTGCAGGTGGGCTAATTTTCCATGATTTTTCCAAAAATAACATTCGCAAATTTCCATTTTTTATAAAAACGATTCGTCCAAATTTCAAAATATAAAATTATTTTACCGTAAAAATTGTCTACATTATGCAGAGAGTATATATAAAATCATTATAAATTTGAATAATTTTACAAATACATCAATAAAATTTTTATAGTTTGCATATTAGGGACTAGTGAGATTCGCCAATGTTTTTAAACATCAAGATAGTTTTCCATCCTTAAAATTTTCCTTGGATACAATAGGTGAGAGAAGATAATTCCATTTAAGTGAAAAACCCTTCCAAAATGATCCTCCTTGGGATCAACACCCCTCCTCTAAGATGATGCACTCTCTAAATGGATATTAGTCCAAAGCTTCCTCTTCCATGGTTTACTATCCAATTGTCCTTATGTAAGATAATTCTCCTATGTGTATGTGCCGTATCTCCCCCATGTTAATTTAATTTGATTAATATATTTAGAACCACACTTGAGCACATTAAGAAGCCCCTTACACTATAAGGAAGCTATGTAAGAAATCCTCCATGCCAATGATATGTAAGAAAATACTATGTATAGAGTGCAAAGATGATAAATCTATGACAAATTTATCCTCCATTATATAGACAATAGGTTAGAGAGGATAACATAATAAGAATATAATTCAATATAAGTGAAACACCATCCAAACATGATCCTCCTTGGGATCAACACCCCTCCTCTAATATGGTGCACTCTTTAACATGATATTATTCCAAACTTTTCCTCTTCCATGGTTTATTATCCAATTATCCTTATGCAAGATAATTATCCTCTATGTATGTGTTGTATGTCCAAGATTTTGCTTTCATTTGATTAATAGATTTATAATCATACTCGTGTGAATTAAGGAGCCCCAGGAAGCTAAATTTTTTTACTAGATGCTTATCTTTTCACATTGAATTTCCATTCACATTCTAAAAATATTGTCATGCAATTGCTATATTTGTCACTAGCTACCCAAATACATGTAATATAAATCCTTAGGGTCATATATGGGGTTTGTTGCACTTGTCATCCCTCCCCTCTAATATTGGATTCCCGATTATTCTTTCTTGAATATTATCATTAATGTACCATAAAAAATTACTTAATAAGAAGTTACAAAAGATTACACCATCCATTTTATGCATTTGAAAGAAGGATATGTACCTTATCCCATTTTTATCTAATAGTTGGAATATTTTATCTACATTTATAAAAACCAAACTAGAAATGTATATATGTGATACTCTTTAAGGTGTTTTGAAAAATCCATTCCCTATGAAAAATTTGTATAGGCTTTTACTGAACAAAACCATAGCTTTGAAGATCCCCTATAAAGATTTTTTTTACCTATGAAATCCTAGAAGGGGGGGGGGCGGGGGGGGGGGGTGGGTCCCATAGTTGTAACCTGGTTTCATCATTCCAATAGAATTGATTGTTTTCCAAACTAAGTTCAATTTTGTATTTGTTGGCTAGTTGCATCTCGCTTGCTAGATCCATTTAGGGACATATTGTGAATTTCTCTATGGGTATAGAAACCCAAATAAACTACAAAAATGAGTTACATAAGATTTGGAAATTGTGTTGGTAAATTCCCATTGAAGCATAATACTCATGATTGCTCAAGTGAGTGTTTTTCAAAATCCAACCCCTTGTGCAAAATTTGCATTGATCTTCACTGAACAAAACCCTAGCTCTGAAAATCATTAAATAAATCAATTTTTGACTTGTGGAGTACTAGGAGGTGGGTGTATCCATACGTATATTAATGTGTGGAGTCTAGAAAATCAATGATGTTCCCATTGCAATATTTATTTGAATTTTATGGTGAGTGTCATTAACCTAGCTCCCTCGATGGATCACAAAGGTTATGAGGTACCCAAAATTTTCTTTTCCTTTGTACTAGCTTGGAAATAAGCTCTGATACCACTTTGCAACATACCCCTACTAAATTTAGCCTAACCACAATTGCACATTAGGGGATTTTTGAGGTCTAAAATGGGTCTCCTAAGGAAATTACGAAATAATAGTGGAAATAATAAAAAAAAAATATTAGTTAACATCATCAAATTTTAGCGGGAAAGAAGAAAAAAACTATTTTTTTTCAACTTGTTTTTTCAACTTATCTCCCCATGGGTTTACTAAAATTTCAAGAAAAAACACTTGTTAGATGCAAAATTTGATTCCTCATCCAATGAGTACCCATGTTTCATACTTTCGATTGATCCTACTACACGAAAAATGAGAAATACATGAAAAACATGATTGCAATCACGCTTTTTCATGTATTTCTCATTTTTTGTGTAGATGGATCCTACTACACGAAAAATGAGAAATACATGAAAAATGTGATTGCAATCATGCTTTTTCATGTATTTCTCATTTTTCGTGTAGAAGGATTCATCAAAAGTATGCAATATGGGTACTCCTTGGATGATGAATTAAATTTTTCTTCCAAAAAGTACTCCCGCTCGAAATTTGAGTAAAACCTTAACGAGATAAGTTCAAAATACGAGTTGAAAAAGTAGTTTTATTATTTTTTAATCTTTTTATTCGAAAAATAGTGAATCATCCCCCATGGTTGACATCATCATCTTGAATCCTATTACTTCTTGTAAAGTTTCTTTTGGTGCTCTTCTAAAGATAACATTTGTTATAAAAAGTATTTAAGACTATCATGATTTGTTTTTACCTTGAAGTGTCCTCCCATTAGGTAAGGTCATCATTTCTTAAGTGCACGTAGTATTTCCAGCATTTCCTTCTCATAAATAGATTTGTGTAAATAATTTCCTTTGATTGGACGACATTCAAAAGCAATGGGTCTTCCTTCTTGCATTAAAACAATGCCAATTCCATTTCCTAAGGCATCAAATTCCACAATAAAGGTTTTTGTGAAGTCTGGCATAGCTAAGACCGGTGCTTGGCACGTTTCCTCTTTAAGATATTCAAAGGGCCTTCGTTGTTTCTGGAGTCCAAGAAAATGCATCCTTCTTTAGTAATGTTGTTAGAGGTGTTGTTATTTTCCCATAATTCTTAACAAACTTGCAATAATACCTTGTTAACTCGAGAAATTCTCTCAAATGCTTTATGGATGTGAGTATTTTCCATTCCTTAATGGCTTCAATTTTGCTAGGGTCTGCATTAACACTTTCATGAGATACAATATGACCCAGATATTCCTCTTGTACTCCAAAGAAACATTTGGATTTTTTTTCATATAATTGTTTCTCCTCCAATAGCTTGAGCACCCTATCAACATGTTTAACATGATCCTCCCAAGACTTGCTATAGATTAGTATATCACCAAAAAATACTAGCACAAATTTTCTAAGGAAGGGTTTGAAAATGGAATTCATCAAACCTTCAAATGTAGAAGATGCATTGGTAAGGTCAAAAGGCATGACCAAAAATTCATAATGACCCTCATGAGTTCTAAATGTTGTTTCCAAAATGTCTTCAGACTTCATTATGATTTGATGATATCCTGAACGAAGATCCAAGTTGGTGAAGTAAATTTCTCCATGTAATTCATCCAATAATTCAGCAATGATAGGAATGGGAAATTTATCTTTAATATTGAGCTTGTTGAGCTCCCTATAATCAAAACACATGCGCCATGATTCATCCTTCCTGTGCACCAATACTACTAGAGAAGAGAAAGAACTCTGACTAGGTTGAGTTATACAAGGCTCTAGCATTTCTGCAACCATACATTCAATTTCACTCTTTTGGGCATAGGGATATCTGTAAGGCTTGATTTTTGGAGGAACACTTCCTGTAATCAAATGAATAACATGATCATGATCACGAATTGGTGGGAGTGTCAAACACCTTGGAATGATCATCCAATACTTTTTGGAGATCTGGATAAATTGATGATTTCAATGTGGGAAGTTCTAGTGAACATAATTGTGCAATTACACCCCATTTTTCTTTATTTAGAAGCTTTTTCATGCCATTAGAGCTAATTATATTTCCTAGTTTCCTTGTGATACTCCTTAATTCAACTTCCTTTCCTTCCCAACAAAATTTCATGTAAAGTTTTTGAAAATTAAAAGTTAGCGTACCCAAAGATTATAGCCATTGGATTCCTAGTACAACATCAGCACCACCCATTGGATCACTCAGATGATAGATCATAGTGCAGTAGGTCAATAGCAAAAATTAATGATCAGAAAGAGGTATACGCAGGTTCACCATGACAAAGGCGTGTATACACGCGGGTTAGTAGACCAAAAGAAGCGTATAACGTACACACACACTTTCACAGAAGGAAAGGCGTGTACATGTTGAAAAACTATGTTTTGATCCATGGTATTTGGTCCATGGTATTTTGATCCATGGTATTGGTCCATGGTATTTGGTCTAAGGTATTGACACCAGGTATTAGGTCCAAGGTATTGGTCCTACATGGCTTTGGACCATGGTATCGAGAGAGGCCTAAACCTATATAAGGAGAACAAGATCATTAGGCAAAAGGGTAAGATGTGCAAGCATTGAATATCTGATGAAGTATGAGATCCAATATGCTGGTTATGGGTTTGTGATGCTTTGCTTGATCTAAACCAAGGATGCACTCATGTGGATGATGATGAATGATGGATCGAGATCTTAAGGCTTGGAATGTTCTATCATTATGTGGTTTGATCATGGATAGACTAGATCTAAATTACTAACGCACATTTTATTGTATAAATGTTATGATCTGGGTATGACTGATGTTTGGCATAACTGCAAAGTTATGAGTAAATATTTGCAGATTTGTACACGGGTTCGCCTTGGTAAAAGCACGTATACACACTGGTTTGGTTCATCAGAGTAGCATATACATAATGAAATATGATATCTGAATTTGTAGATGGTTCTGATGGTTGTTGCAGATTTTTGGGTTCTACTCTGTGTTCCAGTTACTATGTTCTGATGACAGGTGTTCAGTGTTGGGTGATTCATAATTGAATGATTGGTTGATGCAATGGTTATATTGCAGTTATGATTGATTTTGAGCTTCAATGTTGTTGATGGGTCCAATATGAAAATTGGATCAAACGTGGCGTTCATATTATGGTGTTGTGATCTAGGAGTATCCAGTATGAAAATTTATGAAACGTGGTCCCTGGAGGAAGGGTGAAGGTTGGAGCCTTCAATAAGTTGGCACCTACATACTGGTAAACATTTTGGCTAGTACAAGAGCCAGGGGGTTGGAGCTCCCTTCAAATAGTAGCTGGGAAATGAGAGAGAGGGTTGTAGCCTTCTGTAGGTCAGCGCCTATGTACTAGTAAATATATCGGCTAGTACAAGAGCCATGGGGTTGCAGCTCCCTTCCAGTAGAAATTGGAGAATGAGAGAAGGTTGTAGCCTTCTACAGGTGGGTGCTTATGTTTTGGTATGAGTCTGTGCTAATACAAGATTGTAAACATGTTTTTCTTATATTAAAGGAAGATAGCAGCAGGTGGTTTTTCTCCTGCATTGGGTTTCCACCTTACATCATGGTGTTCATGTGTGTTTCTTATGTGTGATGATCTGTTCTATTTTACTGCACTTGTTTACTATTTATATGGTTAATGAAGTTCTAATGCACTAATTAAAGAGGATTAACTGAATCATAAGTTTACTGGATATAGACTAGTTGCATTAAACATAGTTGCGTGTACACGTGGGTTGCCTTAACTGAAGTAGCATATATGAATCAGAGTATGAAATGAAAAAGTTAAATTGATTTGCTAATAATAATTCACCCCCCCTCTCAGTATTATTTCCAACAATTGGTATTAAAGTAGGTCCTTTTGTAGAAGCTTGATCACTTGAAGGAGATCCATAGAACAATGGGAAAGAAAGTGCGTAAGAAGAAGAAGACAACTCAAAGGAATAGCGACAACTTGCTGTCAAGTGGAAGCAAGTATTCAGATTCTGAATCACCTCAGATTGAAAATGAACAAGCAAATGTAGTGTCAGATCAACAAGATCTATTTAACAAAAGAGAGAGTTCCCTACAAGAAGAAGTTTTCAGATTAAAAGTTCAGCTGGAGTGCGCCTTCAAAGTACGTCAAATGCTACAAGATGAAGTGATATCATTGAAAAATAAGCTGAATGAAGAACTAGCTCAAGCAGATAAAGAACAAGAAAATGAGATTCTCAAATTAAGGCAACAAGTGGAGGAAGGAAGAAAGGCTGTAGAAATCTTGAAGAAACAACATCTGGAAAAGGAAGAGCAACATCAGGTTGAGGTAAATATCTTAAAAGATAAATTAGAAGAAAAGGATAAACTATTACGATTTCAAGACAATACTAAGATTTTGGATGATATTCTTTGTAGTCAAAGATCCCCTGCTATCAAAACTGGTCTTGGTTTTCATGAATCCATTGAAGGTGAATCTAGCTCTCAGGGTGAGGCAAGGAACTCTAATGTAAAACCTGAAATTCTCAACAAGGAGATAAGGGGTCAACCACATCAACAACCAAGGAAAGAAATCCGTCAAAGAAAATATTTTACTCCAAACTATGGAAGTGATAGTCGGTTATTTTTTTAGATGAATAATGTTGAGTGTTATGTATGTCATAATCTTGGACATGTTGTAGTGAGATGCAGAAGTAGAATGATGCAAGACTGTCACATAGAAAGATCATCATGTTTCAGGTACTTTAAGGGATATTATTTTGCTTACAATATGTTTGGTCACAAAGCCATTGATTGCTGCAGAAGGAATATGAAACATATAAGATGTTATGCATGTAACAAGCTTGGACATATAACAAAGGAATGAAGGAACAAAGTACGGGCACCATACCAAAAGGAGAAAACATCATCACAGTCGAAGATATGGAAGAAGAAGGAAGTACAATTAGAAAGATGGCATGGCAAAGTATACAGACATGATAGACTCAGAGGGAGATGAAAGTGTGAAACTTCGGTGTTCTAAATCTCATACATAGCTTTCATGAAGATAAGTCACATATATACGTGAGTTCTAAGCTACACAGTCGCGTATATCTTGGTTTTAGGAAAAGCAGTGGGACAGACTAAAGAAAAAAGCCCTGATATGGTTTAAACAATTATTTGCTCTGTTTGATGATTGTTGCAATCTGCTGATGATGTGTGGAAATGTGTTAGTACTCATCAAATGATTATTTAGAAGTGCTTAAATTGATGTATATCTGATTGATGATGATGCCTTGATACTTCTTACTGATATATCCATGATCAGATCTGACAATGAACAGATGAAACAGGTTTAGGGGGAGCATATATTTTGAATAATGCATTGTTGGAATTATGGTTAGAAGTCTTTGGTGATGATGCTTATGTGGCTAAATGATACATCTTGCTACTTATTGTTGGTTGGTAAAGAGAATGGTGTTGTAGGTTACAAGTCTGGATGATATTGAGAGATTCTTATGGTGCAGATCACATATGGTGTGTGATAGTTGCTGATGACTATCATGGTCTTGTTTAGATTGCTGGTCTTTGTGATAAAAGTCATGTATATCATTTTATGAAAAGTTCATGAAAATACCTAATTTCTACCCCCACTATGAATGGGAGGATGATGTAATAATGTCTATTTCAGTCATGTATAAACATTTTGTATATCCCCACTTGGTTGGGTGGATGAGTCAAAAATGGTGTACCCCCACTTGGTTGGGAGATTGATGTATGTATGAGTCATTGGTGATAGGAAGGTCATACTCACTTAGTTGAGTTGTAGAGTCATGTTATTCTTTTGAAAAATATTTTTGTAGACTCTGCATATGCTCAGGGGGAGCATGGACAGATTGGTACATCTTGGCATGTACAAAGGGGGAGCTCAATTAGAGATTTAAGCATGTACTCAGGGGGAGTATGAACAGCATAATGTATATCAAGGGAGAGAATATCGTGGTCTGCCCTTTGCCCTTGATGTCAAAGGGGGAGAGTGACTTGGAGTGGTTGTTGCCATCAAGTCCAAAGGTGGAGATTGTTGGCATTATGATACAGGTATGATACAGGTGTTGTCCTTGATGGCAACTCACTCAAATAATAGGTCATAGTGCAGCAGGTCAATAGAAAAGAATTAATGATCAGAAAGAGGTATATGCAGGTTCACTGTGACAAAGGCACTTATACATGCGAGTTAACAGACCAAAAGAAGCGTATAACATACACATGGACTTTCACAGAAGGAAAGGTGCGTACATGTTGGAAAACTAAGTTTTGATCCGTGGTATTTGGTCCATGGTATTTTGATCCATGGTATTGGTCCATGGTATTTGGTCTGAGTTATTGACCCCAAGAATTGGGCCCAAGGTATTGGTCCTACATGGTTTTGGACCATGGTATTGAGAGAGGCCTAAACCTATATAAGAGAAGAAGATCATTAGGCAAAAGCGTAAGATGTGCAAGGTTTGAATATTTGATGAAGTATGAGATCCAGTATGCTGGTTATGGGTTTGTGATGCTTTGCTTGATCTGAACCAAGGATGCACCCATGTGGATGATCATGAACGATGGATTGAGATCTTAAGGCTTGGAATGTTTTATCATTATATGGTTTGATCATGGATAGACTAGATCTGAATTACTGACGAATATTTTATTGTATAGATGTTATGATCTGGGTATCACTGATGTATGGCATAGCTGCAAAGTTATGAGTAAATATTTACAGATTTATACGTGGGTTCACCTTGGAAAAAGCGCATATACGCACTGGTTCAGTTCATCAGAGTAGTGTATACATAATGAAATATGATATCTGAATTTCCAAATGGTTGTGATGGTTGTTGCAGAGTTCTGGGTTCTGCTCTGTGTTCTAGTTATTGTGTTCTGATGATAGGTCTTTAGTGATTCAGTGTTGGGTGATTCAGAATTGAACGATTGGTTGATGCAATGGTTTTATTGCAGTTATGATTGATTTTGAGCTTAAATGTTGTTGATGGGTCCAATATGAAAATTGGATGAAACGTGGCCTTCAGATTATGGTGTTGTGATCCAAGAGTATCCAGTATGAAAATTTATGAAACATGGTTCCTAGAGGAAGACTGAAGGATGGAGCCTTTAGTAGGCTGGCGCCTATGTATTGGTAAACATATCGGCCAGTACAAGAGCCAGGGGGTTGGAGCTCCCTTCCAATAACAGCTGGAAAACGAGAGAGAGGGTTGTAGCCTTCTGTAGGCCGGCACCTACGTACTAGTAAATATATCGGCTAGTACAAGAGCCAGGGGGTTATAGCTCCCTTCCATTAGTAACTGGAGAACAAGGGAAGGTTGTAGCCTTCCAAAGGTGGGTGCCTACTTTTTGGTATGAATTTGTGCCAGTACAGGATTGTAGACAGGCTTTTCTTATATTAAAGGAAGACGAAAACAGGTGGTTTTTACCCCGCATTGGGTTTCCACCTTACATCATGGTGTTCATGTGTGTTTCTTGTGTTTGATGATCTATTCTGTTTTACTACACCTGTTTACTGTTTATATGGTTAATGAAGTTTTGATGCACTAATTAAAGATCAACATATGATGGATTAACTGAATCATAAGTTTACTAGATATACGTCAGTTGCACTAAACACAGTTGCGTGTACATGCGGGTTTCCTTAACTGAAGTAGCGCATATGAATTAGAGTATGAAATGAAAATTTTATATTTATTTACTAATACTGATTCACCCATCCGACCACCCCCCCCCCCCCCCCCCCCTCCCTCCTTAGTATTATTTCCAACATATTATCCCATGGATAGATTGATATTATGACACTTTCCAGAAAAATTACAGTTCCTCCATTCGCAACCATCACTTGACACTCTGGTGTTGGATATAGGAAGCAATTAAATTCATTGGCTATATTACAATGAATAAAATTATGGGTACCACCCAAATCACTCAACATTATTACCTTTTTCTTCTTCATATGTCCTTCTATCTTGAGAGTTTGAGGAGTAGTAATTCTTGACACTGCATTACAAGGTATGGTTGGATTCATTTTTTCTTTCTCTAGGGTCGATTCCTGATGTATATCCTCTTCTTTTTATGTTTCTTGTTCCTTTTCTTCCTCCTCTTCACAATTTATGTAAAATAATTTCTTTTCTTCACACTTATGACCTGTAGTGTATTTTCTATCACAACTGTAACAAATCCCTTTTGCTCTTTTTTCTTCCAATTGTTGTGATGTAAACCTTTTAGGTTGTGGAAGGGTAGGGGTAGCAATGCTTCCATCTTTATAGTTGTGAGTGGCAGGCTTCCTTGTTGACATAATTTTTCTTTCAATTTTTCTTGCCAACCTAAATGCCTTCTCCAATGAATGAGGTTCCCAAAGGCGAACCTCATGTTGGATGTTATCCTTTAAAGTACCTATGAACACATCAGTCCTATGCTCCTCTGGAATATCATTTACCCTTATATTCAATTTTTGGAAGTCCTCAATGTTCTCCACGAATGAACCCTTTTGTTTGAGATTTATCAATTGGCTAAAGAAGATGTTGCTCTTTATATCCTCATAATGTGTTATCATTTCGTCTGTAAAAATTAACCAAGTGAAAATTTGTCTACGAGAGCAAAGCCATCAATACCATACAAACTGATTGGGTTCCAAATATAAAGTTGCAATGCGTACCTTTTGTGTGTTTTGCACATTATGGAGATTGAAATATTGTTCCATCTATAGTATCCATGTTACGAGATCCTTGTCATCAAATTTCCTCATATAGATGTTTGGAACATGGTGGGTCTTTATTCCAAAGTTAGATTCTATGAAATCATGATTAACATTTCGTTTGTTCTCATCATGAGTTTCCTATGCTACAACTTCGCTAATAGGAAGCCTTTCTTGTACCAACTTTGTCAAATCTTCCTTCAAACCTTCCATGTATTTGTTAAAATATTTAATGTTTTCCATCTTCGAATCATGATTAACATTTATTTTTTTCTCATTATGAGTTTTCTCTACTACCTTTTCGTCATTAGGAAGCCTTTCTTGTAGCAACTTTGTCAAACATTCCTTCCAACCGTCCATGTCTTTCTTCCATATTCAATGTTGTCTTTCAAACCATACATATTAGCTTTTGTTACTTTTTGCAAGAGAGAAATTTGTTGCACTTGGTCTCGTAATTTTGATATATCATGTTGCATTTCTTCCTCTTCTTCATGTGTCATAGTAGAGCTTACCGGGTTGCTTACTAGGTGTTGCCATTTTCTTTCTTCAGGGTGCTAGTGTCAGTGTTTTCTTTTTATCACCAGTGATCAAATATGATTATACCAAGTTGTTAGGGGTCTCAAAGTCAAATGTTATCACGTCACTAGGTTTTTAGAGTAAAATTTGGTCACTTGTTAGTTTATCTGCGAATGTCTCTATTCTCTTAAAAAATCTCACATGCCAGTCATTTACATCACTTAGATGATTGAATCATAATAAAGAGAATGTATTCATCATATTAGTCATCATCATTATCGTTTCACTTAGTCTGATATCTTCATTAGGTCAATAGGGTTTCAAGGTCCATCTTCATTTCATGCATAAAATATGGCATAGGATGAGTTGTGATAAGTAGCTCTTTGCAATAAGCTTTTCTAAAATTTCATAATTTCTTCATGGTTACAATCTCAAGGTTCCAAAAGGACGAAGTTTCACTATTAAAAAAGATAATCAAAAGTTCATATTTCAAGTCTCCAAAGTGGCCAAGTTTAAAAAGGTGAAAGTCATGTTTTGAAAAGATATGTGGAGCCCATTTTTATTCAAAAGAAGATTTTATTGTGCCTATAAAGGCCTGAAATTTCCCAAACATGTTTCATTTGCATCCTTACCTCCTTTGTTAATCAAGCTCTCCCCTAAAAAAACATGAGTTTTCTAGCTAAAATTGGCAAAAATCTCCTAGGGCCACGCTTCTATGAATTAGTATGCGCTTCTAGAGGTGGAGTTGTGCTTCCATGAACTATGTTGTGCCTATGCTAATGGTGTTGCGCTTGGGACAGAGTAGCCCAAAACCTACCAAAACTCACCCAAACTTCAAATTTAAGCTTTCATTCCTACTTTTTGTTCTTCTAAGCTGATTAACAAGTAAGTACCATCATCTAACACACTTTTTTCCTTTGGCAAAGTGCAAATATGAGTTTTTACATCTAGCGTTTATGTGAAATTTAATGTTGCAAAGCTAGTGCAAATGATGGGTTCGTTTAGTTATGACATTGTAAACTTTGAAAATTTTCATCTCATACCTCTATACATATATAAATCACCCTATCATTCACTAATCAACTCATTTACCTTTAGTTTACTCACCTTTACACAAACCCTAGCTCATACCTATCATTTTGGACAATTTCCTAGTAGGATTGTTTTTTAAATTGTCCTACTCATCTCTTTGTCTCATTTCACTCCATTCAAACTTCCTAAGTTTCCTACAACCCCTATCCATATCCCAAAATTCCCCTCTCATCATTTCCCTTCCCTAACTCCCTCATTTCATCATTTCACTCATTCCTCATTGTCTTTGCATTTTCCTATTATCTAGGGTTTTTATCAAAATGGAGGGAGATTATACACCATCAAAAAGGAGAAAACATCATAAAGGAGGGAGGATCTAGAGAATGAGCCTACCAACTACAATGAAAGAAACTCATCACCATTCATTAAGCAGTGCTTTGAAGATGTTAGCTCCCTGGGGTTTTGTCAAAGGGTGGGTGAAGTGGGTATCCATGAGAAGCTCACTGATTGGATTGCCACCAACCTGAAAGGGGAAAGGGCCATCATAGTAGGGATTCAATTTACATTTTCAGTAGCTTCCATAACTCTTGCAACAGGGATACCTCATCATGGGGAGTACTAGTTTAAAGGCATGAGATTAGACCTTGAACAATCCTGACCTTTCTTAAAATCACCCTATAGAGAAGCTCATTCACACATCATCCCATTCAAGTACCTATTGGAAAAGTATGCGCCATTGATGAAGGTTATAATGAATTTTTTCACCTGCGAGTGAAGATTTTCCAGATTGTATGGGTACCACATTAGGCTGCTAATGCATTTCACAGATCTAAAACCTCTCAACATATGTAATTATTTGTGTATAAGGCTCATCAAAATTTCCGATAAGGTACAAATGAAAGTCAAAGAGCATCACCCTAGCCTTTTCCATCATAGCTTAATAAAAATTTTAGTCCTCCATTAGTTGGTAGAAAGGAACATGGCATAGGATTCTTTCATAGAAACAGCTTCGTAGTGGCATGAAACTACTTCATGAGTTCATCATCCGGATACATCAACCTGAGGTGACCAAAATATATCAGAGAGGAAAAAGGCTTGTGTTTACTTCTCAAGTTGAGAAAAGGGCCAAGCCTTCTACATTAGAAAAACATGGATCACATGTACAGGATGAAGAGCTAATTGAACATGATTTTGAATTAGTTGACTTAGAAGCAGCAGATGAACCTTCAAGCTTACAACAAATTATCAAAGAGAAGCATTCTGAAATCAGGGAGCTCATGGACAATATGGCAAGGGCAATATTTTTCATTTCCTTCCTTGAGCAAGAAAACAATTAGTTTAAGGCCAAACAACTCATCATGGAGAAATCGAAATCTATGGTGTTGCAGCAAGAAGGCAAAGGTAAAGAAGTGTTTGAACTTGGTGGAAATGATGAACATGAAAAACAAGTTGGAAAAAAGAATCCAAGGACCAAGGGGACTCAAAAGGGCATTGAGGGAAGAGAAAGAACATAACCTGCTAGATGAAGACAGACATTGAAGACATAATTTCCTTGGAGATCAATGAAGATAGAGAGTATTGGCTAAGTAAGGTAAATGGCCACTTATAATAGCTTCTTGAAAAATTCAATAGGGACAACCATCTATTGAGGCACATGGCCCACCATTATTAGACTAGAAACATCATTTACAACATCAATCTCAAGCAATTGAAAAACAAGCTAAAGGAAACCATAAAGGACAAAAATGAGAGGGATAACTTGGATATTCTTGCTGAAGTATCCATGAGAGCATGGCATACCTCATTTTTCATTTCACGACCATTTTTGGAGGTTTTCAAAGAATTTTTGGTTTTTTTAGAATTTTGGGGCAAAATTCAGAAATTGGGCTAGTCACAAAAACCGCACCGCCTTGGTGTTGGGCTTTTTCCTTAGGGACCCAAATGACAAGTGGCTTACAGTTTTGGAAATATGATGACCTCCTCTCAAAGGAAATTTCATAAAATTTCTTGGATAAGGCTCATATTTTGAGAAAATGGAAAAAAAGGGGTAAAAAATCATCATTCTACCACTCTTTCTAACAGACAATGCGCCTTTGGAGACACCTTGCGAGAATCAACCTTTGAAGGCCTTCCCACGGGTCATTTTCAAGAATTAAAGATTTTTTGGAAACTAGATAGGAAAGCATAGTTGACCATGCTATCACATATCAAAGGTCATGTGAGGAGGGCACCTAAAAGTGGCCTCCATGTTGGCACTACGCTTTTGCAAATTTCTGAGTTTTTATTTAAAAATTTCAGTGTGTAATTTCTTTGGTTTTTAGTTTGACTTGGTAAAAGTTAAAATAATGATGTAACTTCAGTAGTTAGAGGTTTATATGATGTAATAATTGATAAATATTCATGATAGGTTGTTTTTATTGTTAATTAGGCCTCATAAAGGAAGTAAAACTCAAATGAAAGTCTAAGAGAAGAGTTTGTTTTTGACCTTCTCACTCTTACTTGTTGGTTGAGAGAATCTTGGAAACAGTTCCACCACTTAGGAATTCAACTCCTGAAGGTGGGGAAACTGTTTGATTGAGTCTATATGTATCATTTATCATTCAGAGAGAAGGGTTGGAATTCTATGGAGAGACTTGTACCTAATGTTTTCACACAGTCAATCAAGGAGCAGTTGTAGCTATTTTTCAAGAATACTTGTTCAGTGAGTCTATAGTGTTGTTTTCCTTTCATATGATATTTTTATTGACGAATTC
This sequence comes from Pinus taeda, assembly GCA_000404065.3. Taxonomy (NCBI): domain Eukaryota; kingdom Viridiplantae; phylum Streptophyta; class Pinopsida; order Pinales; family Pinaceae; genus Pinus; species Pinus taeda. The sequence continues at coordinate 83,248 of APFE030238732.1, forward strand.
ATCTCTCTTAACATGATTTTGTTTCTTATTATGGTTTTCCTTATAGTCATATAGGTAGAATTCTTGGATTCAAAGCTATGTTTATGTGGAAAATCATGTTTACATATCTCTTCTTCTATATTAATGAATTCATGCTAATACATGCTCATTATGATTTCTTAAAATTTTAGACCTATACTACATTGACTAAATCTTAAGTTCACCACAGCACATTGTTATCTAGCTCCTCTCCATGCCTGCTACTGCAAACTTGATACCTTTACCCAATTGCTTTTTCTCATCCATGGTCCAGCAACCTAAAAAACCCTAAATTTTCAAATACTCAAACAAGACTTATACATCTAGCCTAAAATCCATTTCTTTTCCAGTCATTCATTAAGAAATCCTTAGAGAGATCCCCCTATGGTTCAATAGGACTAGCTACTGAACTACAAGTGGTTTGAAGTTACCTCTTTCGATCTCTTCCTCAGCCTGGGACACTATAGAGGATAACATGGGGCATCAAATAATGATAATTTTCTTCACTATTACCTTTTAATCAATTCAAACTAAGTTTTCAAACAAGACTTATGCGATTTTTTAAGAAGACTACACACCTTGTTTTATTTTTTTGTAGGAGCTTGATATTGAATCCGATGTATCTCTAAAATTTCGAATCTTAAAAGTTTTAATTTGCACACTGTGGTACCCTTCATGTCCTCTTTCCAACTCCACCAATCGGATCGAAATTGGATTCTCCAAGAAATATTTATGCCCAATCTCTCAAGATAGCCTGATTATACACTTTTTCAGTAGAGTGAACTTCTACAAAGTACCACGTGCCACTGTTTCAACCTTAGGATCTAAAAATGATAGAAAACAAAAAAAAGTCTATCATATTTCTATAACTTCTTACGAAATTTCAATATGATGCTCAGAGAGAAAGTTATGGCGATTCGGTTTGGGATGTAATTCAATATCCTACAAAAACCCTAAATATCTGGGATTGTATCTCCGAAAATACAGCCAACCAAGATTTGAAAATCGTGCTTGAGCTTCACCAATATTTCCAATCATTGAATGGGTTTTAAATTTAGAGTATGAAGCTTCGTAGAAAAATATTTATAGTGAAATTGCCATGATGACCTGTTTGAGATGGAATTATGGAGCTTGCAAAAACCCTAATATCCTTAGATCATATCTCCGAAAATATAGTGATACAAGATCTGAAATTCGGACCCGAGGTTCAGAATGATTTCATCTCAAATGGCCTTTATCTAGCTTATGAAACTTTGTAGCGGAAATGTTATAGAAAAAATTCCATGATGAGTGGTTTGGAGTAGCGAAACCCTAGAATCCAAAGCTCAGATACCAAATGTTATGAAACCAATTCACAAAATAGAAGAAAAAATAGGTAAACGACTTCAAAATCAGCCTCTTCAAGGGGGAAACCTCTTTTACATTACACAAATGAAAAATTCTTGGATGATTCAAATGACAAAACCTCCTTTCTATATATAGGATTCTAAGGGATCACAATATAATCAAAGCCGACATAACAATAATAATATAAGGGCACAACAATAACAATAGTGGGCTTCTATGGGGCACAATAATAATAATATGGAGACAACTAGGGCACAACAATAACAATAAGGAGCTACAATGACAATAGTAATGGCGGAATCACTAATATTATAGGGACCTAACATATTTTTTAAAATAAAAAAATAATGGTGTACTTAGTAAGACTCAGGCATCAATGTGTATACCACTCGATAGCACAAGGCTAGTGTAACTTTAAAAAAATCTTAGTTGTGAAATTCATTTTCATCATTCTAATGCTATACTCCAATGAAGCCTCGGTGCTTTAACAATTTTGTAACGCCCCAATGCGTATACAACATGGTGCACCATTGCAGGGTTTTTAATTAAAAATAGCAGTGCACTAGGTGAATTCGAAGTACCAGTTCATATACTACTTGATGGCACCAGAAAAAGGTTAAATATAAAAAATGTTAGGTGTAAAATTTATTTTCACCATTTCAAAGCTATACTTCCTAGAAGCATTGGTGTTATTCCTATTTTGACATGCCTCAGTGCATAAACAACATGGTGTAGCATCGTAGTATTTTTATCTTTAAAAATAGTGGTGTGCTTTGTGAATTATATGCACCAATGCATTAGTTTCAAGTGCACTAGAATAATGTTAAATAGAAAAAAAATTACTAGCCTTAAAATAATTTTTTATCATTTGCAGTGTTGTAGAGCTCTCAAGCACTAGTGCAACTTTTCCCTCTTTGAAGTTCCCTATAAATGATGCTTCCCTCACTTGCCATCCTTTCACTCACTGCTGAATTTTGAATTTTGTCAAAAGGTGGTCAAATTTATTTTCTTCATTTACTTGGAAAGCATGCCTCCTTGATGAGCAAATGTTGAGGTAATGTCTATGTTTCTCTGTAACTTAAGTTTTTAGTGGATTAGAATTGAAATTTAAGTTTAAAAATGCATTTCTTTTGAATATTTTGTTTCTTCATCATGCATTCAAGTAGTTTGACTCACATCCTTCATGGTTCACCCTGTAAATTTACTGGGTGCACCATAAGTTGGTGTGTAATGTAAGCACATCATTTTTGGTTCAGTGTGTTTGGTAATTGTAAATTCACTGGGAAGTTAAGTTTCATGACTCCTCTTTAAAACTTATAATTTTTGCAGCAGTGTGTCGAATAAATATAAATTCCCACTACATTTTTTTTTCTAAATGCACGGGTTAACATTAAAACTTATATATTGGTGTGTTCGATAACCTAAACATTTCGATGGAATGTGTCGACGTCAAATTATTGCACTGGTGTGAAATTTTATGTCAACACGCCACATTAAAAATAAAAAAATATGTAATGTTATGCATCATTGCTAGTGGGTTTCTATTTTTTTGGATAATTGATGTTGATTTTTTTGTTAATAAAAATTTATATGCCCATCTTTATAAACATGTTTTTCATTTAATAAAAAAATTATGTTTTATATATGAGGTTTATGTATTTTATGTGTAAGTCATGCAGAGACATGATAGAAGAGAGGAGAAATAGCAGTAAGAGCAAAGAGTTGAGAAGGACAATATGGTACGAGCATGGGAGGCATGAGAGAGGGAGAGGGATTTGTAACCACTCTATTACCACAATGACCCAAGGCATATTGTGGAATTTAGGCCTCCTTAAGTACTATGAGGAGGCTACATCCCTGAAGGGGCAATCCGGTTTGTTGGCAAAATTCATCCGTTGGTGGGATGTTCGTTGACAATCTTTCCTTGTTGGCCTTAACATTGTGGTATGAACTCATTGAGGAGAACATTTATTTTTTCACTCATCTATCAAGGAGAGGGGAGAATTTTCCCCAATTCTCTAATGTCCCTGATTGTGTTGCAGTAGATACTAAGATTTTATACCCTCGGAGATATGTTGGGGATCATGTAGTTTCTGCAACAAAATTTGAGGTGTCTGGTGGACAAACGAAAATAAGTTATTTTGGTGCAGAGGAGGTTAGGTTCCTCTCACTATCAGTGAGCACCATTACACATTTTACTAGTGACGGGCAACACATTAGTTTCCCTCTTTTGTTTTATGGTTATTATTTGGTGCAAAGGCCACGATGTATTAGATGGGCTACCATTTTTTTGCGGTAGTTTTTTTTAGCTTTAGATAGATTTCATGCTATAATACATGGGACAATGAAATTCCCTTTTGCTTAAGAGCTATTTATTTTTTTGAGATGTTTCCAGAGACGAGGCCTAATTTGGACTCTCACCCTCTTAGGCTGATGACTAAGGTGTAGTTGCACATGTGGGGCGACATGATGCCCAAGATGTGGCCAACCGAAATATCTAGCCAAGATTTCCATCAAGGCACTAGAGCTATTGCTAGTGAGTACGATCACCCATTCATCATGGTGTCATGTCCTAATGTGGGGATGGATTAGCAATGATTTCCCCCTTGGACCCCCCTTGCAGCACAAATATTACTGCCACATTATGAACTAGGGTCCAATGCCGTGATACCTCTAAATAAAGAAGATAATCAGGCTCCACACCTAATAGTAGGCTTGATATTAGATTCAAGATGGAGTTGGGAGATTGAATCTCTAGAATTTTGGTTGAGGTGGGAGTCTGCCCTATGACAACTTGATACATTAAGGCAGATCATAGGCTCCTATAAATTTGGATAGACTTGCCACGCGGTATGATGCATTTTATGTCTTATATTGTTAGATCTACCAGGTTTATATAGGCATTGAGGAGGGATTTCTGCCATACAGAAGATAGAGAGTCCTCATAGAGTACTACCCCATTAGATCATTATGATCAAGGTGGTAATCCTTCTAATAGTACTCCACCTCCTTAGGATGGCCATGCATCAAATACACAGTCTTCACCTAGACGTACTAAACCATCAGATGATGACCAGGGTATCGGTGATCCTTCTAGTAGTACTCGGTCAACTAGTCCTCCTCATTCACCTCATGGTAACCCACTACCTTATGTTTCTCCTTAGAGAGCAGACCAACCATCTCCTTATTCACCTCATAGTTCAACTCTTGGTCAAGAAGTTGACCATCCATCATCTTTTGCTACAAACCAGGCTACCATTACTATTGTTTAATCAAATATTTTATTACATTTATTTGACTTGTTTATGTGTGTGTGCATATACAGTGCATTTTTTTTGTTCATGTTTATGTACTTAATTTATTTATTGGTGTTGATGTGTATATTGTTAGGTCATGTTGGACATGTTCATTTAATGTGTTATATGATATGTATATTTGAGGATGTGTGTGGTGATGGTGCTAGACAATGCTTGCATTTTGTTAGATGTGATCACGATGATGATGCCCTATTAGATTATAGATTTATGTGTTAGCTAATGATGTTTATGTGTTATAGGTGTATATAATTAGATGATGTTAGCGAACTTGAATCTGTATTTTATTTGATGTTTATTTTTCTTAGATGGTTATCATTATGATGTTTATTTTTATGAAATGATATTTGTTATAGATTATGTATTGGTGAACATGTATCAAAATTTTAGCTATGAAATTACATGCAAAATGACTTACTTCAAATAAAAAATGCAAAAATATTTTTATAAATTACAAAGTTACATATGGTTGAAACCATAATTGTAAAATTACCGTAAATATTTTTCTAATGCATATATAGTTGATACATATTCTTTCTAACTATATTCTCACTCAAACAAGGGTTGTGAGCACCATAGTCCCTCCCTATGGAAAACATAAAAATAAAAAGAAACGTTTATAAAACATGTCCAAAAAATAGTCATCACAAAACAAAATCAACTTGACACACAATTAAAGTGTACAAACCTCTAAACAAAACTACCTTTCTAGTCATTGTCAAGTGTATTATACAGAAAATTGTGACCTAAACTTATAATACATGAGTTAGACAATATCTAAGTAAGCTTTGCAATTAATTTTCAAAACGTATATTGCAACATGTAATCATTAAATAAAAATTTCAAAATATTTATAATAAAATTAAAATATATAATTCATCGGACTATAAAATCAACTATAATTAGAAAAAAATGTTCATAAAATATGGGATTATAAAAATAACATTACCATTAATTTGTTTTTACAAATTTAATAAATTAAAGTTTATTTATTAATAATAATTATGGATGAAGCGCCCTGCGTGGAAAATGTATAGACTTAATACAAGGTTCCTTTATATGAACATCCTGTGTGATGTTCTGGACATTATACAATTATTTTGCAACTTTCAAATTTTTGACTGAGCCCTCTAGACAGATTCAGCATATGCATATCGCATCTACAATATGTAATTTTTCAAGTTAATGAAAGATTATGATTTTTCCAATGGAAAAAATAATTATGGATGAAGCATCATAAAAAAATAGATTTATTACTTATAATTATTATTTAAGCTATAATTTTTAAATTAATAT
>APFE030238732.1:89381-112721 GCA_000404065.3 Pinus taeda
TTGTCGCTAAAGTTATCATAGTTTCAAGCAATTTAACTTTAATATTTATAATAATTGTTACTAATTTAAATTTAAATTTAAATTTAAAATCTTACCAATTATGTAAAATGCTAACAAGATGAATAAAAAACAATACAATTAGCATGGGATCTACTAGATGGGATATTGTTAGATGTGATCGCAATGATGATGCCCTGTTATATGACTATATTTGTGCTAGTTAATGATGTTTATATGTGCTAGAGGTGTATATAATTAGATGATGTTAGTGAATTTGAATGTGCATTTTACAGTATTCTTATGCTTGTTATATGGTTTTCATCATGATGTTTATTTTATGAAACGATATATGTTTAGCTGCTACATCCAGGGATCCAGGGTTTTTTAACACTGACTGGACGCCACCTGAAGGGCACCAACACCCCTCGGGCTATTTACTGACCTAACCCCAACAGCTTTCGGGATTCGACCCTGTGACCTCCCATTGGCGAGGCACCTGATTTGACCGATTGAGCTAACTCTTTGGGGCTTTATTCTATTGTATAAATAGTTCATACATATTCATTCTAATTTAATTCCTTTCCCAAAAAAATTTACATATGGATAAATATTATTTCCATTGTACTATTTAGTCTTTTTGAATAGACTCTTCTACCCTAAAAATTGTTATTATAAAAAAGGATATGATCTCCAATCATAAGCATTCTATTGGCCCTAAAGTTTTATGGATGCAAATATTACTATATTTGTTTTTTTTTTTCCTTTATTTTGAAAGTTGATTGCTATCAAAAATTTAAATTAATTCATCAATAGTAGTTTTAGGCAAAATTGGGGGCATAATTTAAATATTTCCAAAAGCAGTGATAAAAGTATACAAACGAACAAATAGCTAAGTTGAAAACCAAATTATAACAACATCCAAATTAAACTTATCATAAATCTATAATTAAACAAATATGTTAAAATTTTAGTTTTTAAATTATAAATTACACAAATGGAAATGCCTAGTTAAGCGGAAAAATGATTGTGAATCTTACTAATTATATAAAATACCAAGAATATGAATAAAAAATAATGTAACTATCAAAATAAAGAAAACAAAAACATACAACAATAGTATGAATGATAAAATAACACAAATACATTTCACTATCCATTGTCATCACCTTGATTATGTTCCTCACTTGGCATGATAACATTGTTGATCTCAAAAATATGCTTTGATCTAGGGTTGTCTTAATACAAACCATCAATCCCTATACAACACATTTAGGTAAAATAACACTTGATTTTGTGTTTAGGGAAAAGATAAGGCTCCTTAGCTTCATGCCACATCTTTCTAGAGTTGATAGATATCAACCCACTATCATGATCTTCATTTACGTTATTTTGATTGAAGGTGTCCCACCACTTGCACCTAAAAATAACACATTGGAATGAAGTGAAGTCCACTTCAATGATCTCTTGTATCTTTCTGATAAGCTAACATCCCTTGCATTAGGTTTTTTATCGTGGAGGCTAGCATGACTAGATTGGTTGAACTCAAATTCCACTCCACAATCTTGTGTCATGTGTCCATCATAAGTACCCTTCGTGCGAAAATTATGTCCATATGCCCACGTAGATGGCAACAAATGCACCTATAAAAAAGTGAAATAAACATAATGTCTTGTGTCTCATAACTCCAACATAATTAAAGTATAAAATATAGGTTTCATTATTCAAAGATGCGTTATAAAGTTTAAAATGTATAGAAAGAGATTATTACAAATTTTCTACACCCAATCGCTATGTTTAGTGCATCCTCTTTAGCACACAAGTAACGACCAGGTGCACCATATTTATTTGGGTTGGTCAAAAACCCAATTGTTGTGGCATGCCATTGACACATTTTCTTTTAAATGATAAGGACAATGCATGCTTCTACCATTCAACTATATGAATTATTTCTTGTTACTGCCTCATTTCCTCCTCTTTTGTTCGTAAAATCCAAACCACAGTTGTGTCACTTTCAAATTGGAAAGAATGAATTTTTTGATAACTTCATATTGTAAATTCACCGATGAAATAAAACTGACATATATAGCATGTATGAGATTGAAATATACATTATGAAGTTTAGAGTGAATAGTTAATGCGTAGAAATTTGACAAATGATAAGTCACTTACTCTTTATCATGTGCCCTTTTCCATTTGTTTCGAGAAGCTCCCCTTCTCTTTTCTTTTCATACCTTTCTTCATTGCAAATCACCATAACTGGTGTGTTATTGGTTTGCTTTATGTACTCAACAAAATAATAAAACGTATTGTATGATATGTACCCCTCTACCATAGACCCCTTTTGTTTTCCCCTTTATCGAACAAAAATTTTCAATTTCTTCATGTACCTCCCTAAGAATAACATCCAATGAAAAGAAACCACCACAATTAATTCAACCTCAACTACTAGGTGAATTAGAAGATGAACCTGAATGTCCATGAAACTCATCGGCAATTCCTTCTCAAACATGCAAACAATCTCAGTTATCAATCTCCTTGAGCCCTTTGATGTCATACAATGCAAAAATGCATATAACTTAGATAGAATGTCATAGGAATTGGGGGAAGTCATGGTTCGCACACCCACACATGAGAAGAGGATAAGGACACTACAAAGTAAACATATACAAAAATCAATTATATTTTTATCCCATGGCATAAAAATAATAACAAAAAATAAAATCATGTTTTTTACATATGTACTCTTATAAGGGTCAAATGTCATGAAATTTCAACCCCAACAAATGATATTCCACAATGAAGTAGCGTCATAGTGAAGACCCATATAAATAAGGCACCCTCACACCCATTATAACTTACTTTGGCAAAGAAATATTGTATTTATTTAAAATCCTTGGGACATCACCTTCTTTGAAAAACCAAGAGGAACCATCTTCTCCTCTACTTTATTGTGTTTTTTCTTGGCGAATGTATCTTTCTAGTTTTTGAAGAAATAATATCTCTCCTAACAACCAATACATTATTTTATTTCAGTGATGTGTGCCTCCATAAAGAAGATGGATTTTTTTTAAATATATGTGTGGGATCTAATAAGTGGGAAATCTTAATATTTTCCCAATATGGGAGCTCGTAAAATAAATATCTCCTTTCCATCTGAATGGGAAATTTATCAGCATAAGTGTTGAAGAATTATAGATCATCGAACATATGCTACCCATTTGAATCAGACATTTCTTTAAAATCCTTCTCCTTCTGTCTCTCTCAATTGGTCTAATTCATTCAGTTGGTGTCATTATTGTACGCCTTTGTGTTCTCTTTAGTTTACCATTGAAATCATATGTTGCACTTCTATAAGGGTGTTCTTTTGGGAGGAATACCCTGGATCTATCATACATTGTATTTTTATGTTTGTAGATGGAACTTGCACAAGATGAAAAAAAATGATGCAATCAAGGAAAGTTTCATCCAAATAACCCAAGTCATGGAAGTAACTCGAGCACTGACAACAGTTCCATGGAAGAAATATGATCTATTTGGATATTAATGAAAGCTATTGTTTAATGTAATGGACATATTGTCCCAATTGAAATACAAGGGGTTACAACAACTATCCCATTTTGTGTGTAAAGAGCCTCTTATTCATATATAGTAAAATACATTTTAATTTATTATATTGCGTTGTCCAATATCGTTGTGAAATGTTACACCACTCATTAAATATATGGATGATTAAATATTATAATGAATAGATGTGAAAATTGATGATATAGAAAATTAATCCAAACATCATATACAAATGCACGAATCAAAATTTAATTTATGTGAATAATTTTATAAGATATATGTCAATTTTTTATGAATACCGAATTTAAAAAATCATAATAATCGCATTGTCATAGGTTGATGTTTCTAAAAAAGAGAAAATGCATAATAGGACATTGTATATTAATGTGCGCTGCTTCAAATACAATGTTTTCAACAACAATATATACAATGATAAAAATTGATATCTTGGTGAATTTATAAAAGAAATACGCACAAAGAGGATATACATTTTATGCACCGGCGTGATTTGCCTTTAATGCACGAGCGCATCGTTACCTTTAACGAACTGATGTGTTAGATTACATAAAAGCACTAGTACTACAAGATTTTTTTTATCTGCCCCGTTGTATTTTGTAAAAAGTATAGCACTGAAGATTTTGAAAGAAAATAAGCTATGAGGAGTTATACTTTTGAAGCACGAGTGTTGTATATACAACTCATCAGCACTAGTGCATTGTTATGAATAACTACCAGTGCATTGGAGAAGATAAAAGCACCGGGGCAACAAGATTTTTGTGCCTGCCATGGGGCCCTTCCTAAAAAGCACTACTTGGGGCATTTTTAAAAGACATAAGCGCTAGGGAAGTACAATTTTCAAGCATCGATGTTGTTTGCATTCAATGCCTTGGTGAATGGTATCATAGATTGTATGATTCGATGCATTTGTATTATTAAAGAACTAGTAGTTTTACAAATTTAATACATGAGTGCTTCAAACATTTGTTTCCAATCCTAGTGCTTTTATTTAAATTTACAGCACTTGTACTTTTATATTAGTAGCACATTGATGTTATTTTTCTAGTAAACGCACTAGTAAGAAAACATCCACTAAAACATTTGGTTGCCCAAATTTCTTTAGTCATGATGAAGTTATGTTAATTGATCCACTGAATGATTCATTACCACAAGAAAATGTTGTAGTAGAGATATTTTTGACAATTTTTTCCAATTTTATAACACTAAATATATCTATTATAACCTTCTCTAGAAGGTATTTTCCTTGTAGTGTTAGGACACCAACACACCATCTCATCACAATAACCTGAGATGAAATGATTGATTTTAGATAGCAAGCCACTTGAGTAGGTAGGGGGTGACACAAATTCAACTATTGGTTTAATTTTCCTCCACCATTTGACCAAACCAAAATGACCCCATGAAACTAGACCAGCTACAACTGAACAACCAATGACCCAATATATGATCCTTTTTCTAGAGCGTGATGCAACAAGTAGAGAGCATAGCCCACAAAAAAACTCACCTACCGAAAACACAACAGTCACCCATGACACAACTCAAAGAGCACAAACCTAAACACCAACAAAAGAGAAACAACAACTAACCAACCCAGCCCAACAAAAAAATAAAACAAAGGGAGAAAAATTATAGGCCCAACTCTCTAGCCCACAAGGTGAAGGAAACCTCTTGTCAATCAACAATAAATTTGAACATGAAACACCGCCTCCACACACAAACAGGTGGCCAACCCTAAAGCTCCACTCCTAAATATAATGTAATAGAAATGTACTCGACAATTATGAGGATTTGAATACCGCACAAAATAAATCTTCATTTAATAGCAAAGTAGATCTCCTAGACCAAACTTCTTCTTCGACTATCTTCAAAAGGACGAACACACTAGATCGCAAAGCTAAGACACCAATGTCCCAAGAACCAGAAGAGATGAAGGAGATGCAAGATAAAGAAGAAAGTTGGAAGACCGTAGAGAAAAAAAAGAAAAAGCTACAGCACCAATCTCGCCAGAGAAAGACGAGGAGCCAAATAATTAAAAACTAAGAAAATTATAAGGTCCGATAGGCCAATTTGGTCTCAGTGGAGGTTAACCACCACCACCATCATCATCATCACTTGAATTTAAATATTTATAAAAAATATTATGTGATAAACAATTTTATTTTATCTATATATATATATATAATTATTATAAATATGATTGTAATATAATATAAAATGAGGTGAAAGAAGTTAAAGTTATTAATATTATTTATTAAAAAATTTATTATAAATATAAAATTTGTTTGTATCTATTTTTATTAATAAATTTAAATATTAATTTTTATATAAAAAAAATATTATTTTATTTTATATGATAAATATAACTCTGTATTTATATGATTAATAAAAAAAGTTGGCAAAGAAATGTTATTTCTTAATACTAAACAAAACTTGCAAAGAAATGTTAGTTCTTAATGCTAAACAACACTTCAGCACGAAATAAATTAAATTCTATGATTAATTAAGGGATCGGCTGCAGAAAAGTGACAGGGGGGATGACTTGGCCATCGCTGGAACCATGCACATTAGCCGAAAAAGCAGTGGCCGTGTCTCCGTTACTCAAATGAAGGTTTATACCCTCCATCGCAACCTTTGTACATGGAACAGTGGTGCTACACGCGAGTTTTATCGCTTCTTTCGTTGCTGACGTGCCGGTAATGTCTGTGTACGTGACGTTGCTAACTTGAACAGCCGAAATCTATATTCACCACAACAACAAACTAGGAGATTAAATGATGAGAAACACACTTGGTAACCAATTTTTCAAGGCAGGCAATGGTAGCGAGCGACGCGCACTTACCTGATCGTGGCATGGTGTTGGAGAGTCACAGTAATATTGGTCGATAATAATGGGATTTGAGACATTATTCATGCTCACGTGTTGGAAAACTATTCCTTGGGCATAACCAGAACCCCCCTGGATGAGAGAAAGTAGAACCAGAGGAGTTTATTTTATGAATAAAATAGCGATTGAATAAATTAGAAGCATTGTGATGATGCATTAATATTTAATATGGGAATTACCTGCCATGTTTTTATTCGCACTCCATTTTGTGTGCCAGTCAGAGAAGCCCCATTAACGATTACGTCTGAAACGACGTCTTTTGCATTATCTTTGCCAAGACTTCCAATACTGCTCACACATTAACAAACAGCATTAGCAGTTCCTTCCTGTCTACAATATAATTTCGATGGATATTAAGCTAGAGCACGTCGTTACCTTATTCCGTGTCCAGGTCCGCAAATTAGTTTGTTGATTTGAATATCTGAGCTTCCTGTAACTATTGAAACACAATCGTCTCCTGCAGAGTTTGATAAGATTTTGATTATGACAATCTTGTTTTCTGCATAACGGTCAATTATGTTATGAGTAAAAGTAAAGCATATATTATGAGTCTGCAATTACCTGTTGCAATTGTGGAATTCTGAATGACAACGTGTTGGGAAGCAGAGACGTGAATTCCGTCCGTATTTGGACTGTCGCCAGGAGCAACAATTTGCATGTTTTCTAGTTGAACGTATGTTGAACGATATATTTGGACATGAATTTGTTGACTATTCTGAAACGTCAAATCTCTCAAATGTACATTTGAGCTAGAATCCACCATAAATGCCTGTATTCAATTTTACGTAAGCAATGCAAAACGAAGAAGCTATGAAGTAACGTAATAGTATTAGTTTGGAAGAAATCAATTCAGGAAAATGGAGATGGAATGTTTCAGCGAGCTTACAGTTGGGGCATCGTGGCAACTCTGTAAAACACAAAATATTAATGAGTGTCAATAATAATACGAGATATTAGAAATGTTAAAACAAGCTATACTCATCATGGCATATAACTATTTATTTTGCGGTGTCTTACTTTGCTTGGGTCCTTCTTGCAAGAGGCTTCCCACCATTTCCGACCTGAACCATTAATGATGCCTCCGCCCTGGATAGTTAGTCCTTGCACATTGGAAAATTTGAGCCATATCGTGCGGTCTTGGGGGTTCCAGTTAGAGGGATCGGCTGGAGCAACTATTCTTCCTGATATCTGTTTAATATTATATGACCGCATGAATTTGCTTAGTATATGCACCTTTTAAAATGTATATTGCAAAATCAGAGCATGTTGATTTTTACCTGGGCAGCCATATCAGGAGTCTTGCAAGGGCCACTGAAGATTATGGGTTTAACTAGGCAATTTTTCCCCTGTGGAACCAGAAAAACAGAACTCGAGCTGCTCGCGCATGCTGCATTCCAAGCTGCCAAGAAGGCCTAATAACAAAAGCGACGGTTAATAAAGCCAATTTCCCTATTGGACAAGATGATTTAAATGCATCAGCTGTGAGTGAGTTAATATGTTTGTTTTACCTGACTGTCGTCGGAGATGCCGTTTCCCTGGGCTCCATAGCTATCCACGCTAAAAATTGCGCCACCGTTGACTGGTGTAGTCGCATCAACATCCAAAGATTTTATAAGACGACCCTCTAGGTGCCTATGCTCAGAGTTGAAGCTGAATCGTTCTTGTGTGGAAACATTTGCACACAGAAGAACGCTAACAATGCATATTCGCATCAGGAGGCTGAAGTTTTCTAATCTTCTGTACGCCATGTTTGTATATTACTGGGAGCAATCAATACGCTAATAAAGAATAGATTAAAAAATTAAAACAAATTGAGATGCGAATTTTCACAGATATAACTTCAAATGGATTTGCATCGCTCCACCTTTTCTTATTTATAGATACTCTATTTCAATTACCTTGTATCATCATATATGAAATCAGGCCGACTTTATGTTTTGTCGCATAGAATCGAGGTAGAAATGACGACCTAAACTAATAGACCCATACCACGTTAGATTCTATAATCCGTGAAAGGGGATTGGTTAAAGCTGGTGGTTTGTACTAGGGTTTGCATGATAAAACGAAAATAAACTTGGCCCATATATATATATATATTTTTTCCATTGGTCGTGGATAACAATGTCCAGATGCAATATGCACATGAACTCTCGCACTCTGGGGTGGTTGACCATGTCTGTATTTTTGCTAGAGATGGGTTTTTTTCTACTTGATAGGTTGGTTAAATTATTGTATGTAAGAGGCACATTGAAGGTGTTGATGTTTTTCCAAATTAAATTGCCATTTCAAAAAGAAAAAGCATATGGTCATTTGTGTGTGAAAGACAACCTAGTATGTAATGGAACTAATATTTTAATAGATATTCTCTATTTAATATACAAGAAGGTCTCTTTTCTATTTAATATGGGTAAGGTGTCTTTTCTATTTAATATTTGTGTTAATTTTACACCAAGAGATATTGGTCATAGTCTTAAACTATAGCTAGGTATTTAATAATCAGAGAACAACTTAATCTTAAATTGTAGCTTAGGGTTTAATAGTGGGAGAATAACTTCTAAATCTGAAAAGACCTTAAATTAGGTCAAGATGGGTTCATTTCAAAACCTTTTGATTGGATCGTTGATGGAGAGAATGGCTAAAATGATAAAACTTTCTAATGTATTTATTCCCTCTTTCTTTTCATTTTTTGTAATAATTCATATGTCCTAGAGGAATTTTTCCAAATTTGCGGTGGAGATGGACTTGGGACATTCATGGATTCAATATAAAGGTTAGTTTGATGGCTTATGAGTCATACATAGGAGATGGGTTGTTAGCCAAGGTAGGGTTTACATGTAATATTGTTATGTCCTAATTATTTAAAATGTCATAAGAAAGAAAAAGCACACATCAATACCAATATGAGAGTCAAGCACAACACTAAGAGAAATAAGAGAGATGAGCTACATAATAAGTGCTTAAGGAATACAATATTTTGCTCCAAGTACCAACACATAACACCTAAAATGACAACTAATTAGAAAGGCATTAGTTGTATAACTTTTCTATCAGTATTGGGATGGAAACATATTAGGGTTTTTATATTAATGTTGTCTGATTGGAATCTTGATACTTGATATCAATAGCAACCAATATTCCCTTATTGAATATCCCTAATAATCAAATATTCCATGTACTCGATATCCCTAATATTTTGATATCACAAGAAAAGAATTTAGTTGAAGAGAATATATTCTATATATAAGGATGTGAATATGTTTGTCAATGAAGACATACTTATATACAAAGGTTGATAAGGCGTTATGTGGTGTGTTTAGTCACCAAATTTCTAATACACAAACCCAAATATCCAGTGTTGTTAAATAATGGAAAGGAATCCCATCACTTGACATTCTTTCAATCCTATGAAAAACATGTATTGCGAAAAGTTGTGAGTTTCCTTGATTCCTAACATCCGAGTGAGCCAACATTCTAGTAACTCAGATTAAGATATTTGCAGATAACATGGATTTCCCTCTCTCAATTGATATAAATGTTTACATACATAATGAAACATGCTAAATAGAAACAAATGGAAGAGTGAATAAAAAAGGGAGAAAATGAGCACAAGCAAACGATCCTCGTTACATAAATCTTTGGCATCAAAGTGGGAGAATACTGCTTGGCTGAAAAGGAGTTCCACCTAGTCAATGTTTTACGAACATATGTTGTTAGGAAGGAATCATTGTTGAGGTACCAAATGCATCTTGTATTAGTTAAATAATTTCATACCAAAAAGGTTAGAAGTTATGTAAATACAAGTTGCAAAAAAGAAGTTAGAAACAAGGAATAGTTACAACTAGGAAAATTGTTTGGTAGAAATGTGAGAAGTTTGCTCAATAGGGACAGATTGTTTCGAAGGTTTAACAGTTAGAAGTAGCATAGAATATTTTGAAGATATATATTTGATGAGATCTACCAGGTAAATATAGTCAATATTTGTTACATTTAAATATGGTAGAAGTAGATTTTGTTTTATCCCATAGTATAAGAAAGTAGAGAAAAGCATCGAGAAGAACCTATTACAACGTTTTGTATAGGCTTGATAATAAAAAGAATAATGGAAGCTCTTAGGAGGAGAGTATGAGTAGGTGTAGAATCCTATATTAGTAGAGGAATCTCAAAGTGTTCTAGTTGAAGGAATGAGGAGTACCAAAAGGCCAAACTTAGTAGAAAATCTTGGTGAGTTATTATGTAGCAAGGAGAAAAATATCCTTATCATAGGGGCTTATTTGTAACTCAAAGTTGAGCTTGGAGAAGCTCAGAAAGAAAGATACAAAGATTATTATTGATAATTAGATAGAGAGTTTAGGAGAAAATAACAACAGGACAAAAGGTGCCAAGGAACTTGGCAGAAAGAAGATAAGTGATCAAGAATTTGACAAGGCAATAAATCAGTTAAAAGAATAACTTCATGGGATAATGAAGTCGACACTAGATAAAATTGTAGAAGACCAAAGATGTTGGTGGAATTAGATATAGAAATTTACATGGCCTATTGTGCAATTATATGCAAATAAATTGATACATAAAAGCCTATAATTGTAGTTAAATATAGATGTAATATTGAGAGGAAATGAGTATGGATAGGGATCCATGAATGAAGAAGAATGAGTTCACATTTGTGAACCAAAGCAAGGAGAAATTCTTGGAGAAATATGAGGAGGAAGATGAGGGACCTAAATATTATTTCATAAAATACTTGAAGAATTCTAGATTGAACCTTAAGAAAATGATACCCAAAACATGAACAAAAACTCAATAATATTATGATTTTGTAACTAAGAATGCCTTTTGTGCATGCAAGTTTCGAAGGACGTGAATATGGAAAACCATCAGAAGTTGCATGAAATAAGATAAAGAATTTCGTCGTGGAGGCATAAAAGAGACTAGAATTAAGAATAATCCAATAAGTTTTCAAGAATAATTGATGTTTCTAGAATGATGATTAGCAAATCACATGCTTCATGATTAGTGAAAACATGTTGTAGATAGGGTTCAAGTAAGTTATATGGAGTATCAGAGAGTGCTAGATAGTAGTGGTATATCTTTAGAATTTGTAGATAAATGGGAGAATAAATGAGATGATATATTTGAGAAGAAAGAAGGAAGCCAAAAGGAAAAATATAAAAGGCATCCTTCTCAACAAATAATAAGCATAGATACAATAATTAATGGTTCACATAACATTAGAAAACTAGAAATATGGATGCACTAAATACCCAAATCAGGAAATTCAAAGAGGATATTTCATAGTTGAGGCTATATTTAAAGTAAAACGAATACATGAAGAAAGTCATAAGTTGGTTTAGAGACACTCCAAATGATAAAGTATATGGATTCATGAAATGTGGTATGCAATATGTTAATGTTGTAAGTATGGAGCTTCAAGACCATGATAAAGGTGGGATGTTAGGGAAGGATGAGGTAATTGACCATTGTTTCATAATAATGTAGAAATATTTACAAAAAGGTATGAAATATTTAGTGTTAAATTGTATCTTAATGGGAAAGAAATAACGGTGATCAAGAAAGAAAGTATGTACTATTTTCTAACCTACATTAACATGCACAATGGAAATGTAACTTGGAGACATGAATTATTAGTTGTATGAGTGCTCATTTGATAATAAGTTGATAATATTTGGACTGGAAGGAATATTATACAAGATAATGTGAATATTAAAAGAAAATACATATGCCTTACATGAGAAATTGGAGAATCCAATTGGTTGCATGAAAATAAGCAAGAGATGAGAGACTAATGGATGATGAGTTCGAGATGACGTTTTAATATATAATATTATATTATATATACATACTATATATACATATATATTTACATATACATATACATATACATATCTATATATACCACACCACACACACACACACACACACACAATATATCATATATATATAATGAAATTATTAGTATAGGCAATGTGAAATTGAATTCTAGGTAGTATGGCATTTCCAGAATAATGAATCTAAAAGGGAAAATGTAAATAGAGAAATGAAGGAAAAAGGAGAAATTATAAAAATTGGATATCATGAATTAGGTCTCGAATAGATTGAATAAAATGATAAAAACATTCTACAAACTACAAAATAGGAAATATTGATTTATAATACCATGGTCATCTTAGAACTCTTCAAACTCCCTTGAAGTGTACTCTCCTCCTCTATATTCTCATAAAAAAATGATCTTTAGATCTTTCTCATTTTCAACATATGTGTTGAATAACCTGAACTTGCTCAAAACCCCTAATTTTTCTTTTAAGAACATGCTCCACATGGCTTTAGTGAAAACATCAATGAATAAAATAATATCCTTTTCTCATCTTAGACTTTGTGTCCTTGTGAGGCCACATGTTTTTGTATAGACCAATTCTAAAGGTTTATAAGTTGAGTACTCCTTTGTTTTGAAATGAACCCTTTCCTATTTACCAAACAAATAGGATTTAGATACTGAGCTATTATGATTTGACAATTTGGGTAATACTATGATAGCCTTCGTCATGTTGACTTTTACCAAATATTTCCCATTCTCTTCCCTTCAAATTCCATAATATTTTTATTGAAAAATAACACCATAAAATTATCGTACATCTATCTAAAAATTGTAATATTGTGTTTAAGTCCATATCCATACAAGAAATTCTATGTCTTTGTATTTTCATCTAGGTAGACTATTCATTTCCATTTTATTTCATCTAGAGCATAGTTTCCAAATTTGACATTTCCTTCTAAGCTTTCTTTCAAAAATAAGAACTTACCTCTATCACAAGCCATATACTTGGAACATCCATTGTCAACATACCACTTTTCTTCTTGATTCTGAGCATACAATACAACACTGGATTCCTCAGCCTCCTCTGTATTTTGTTTCCATTTATTCACATTCTTTTGAGGGGATGGCCTTTCAAACTTCTATTTTCTACTAGGGTTAAACAATTACTACAAAAATAATTAGATTTTGTGCAAATAATTATGGCAGACATAACACTCAATCTCATTAATAGGAGGAGAGAATGAGTTTCTCTGAAGAGAAAAGGAATTTCTAGAACTATAATGTTGAAAGTGACTAAGTCTAACAGTTTTATCTCCTTCAACTTTATTAACTTTGCAATCAATAGTTTTATGAAAAAAGCTATAACAAGTATAGAAGTTACCATAAAACAAATTTGGATACCTAAAGTAGTGCATCAGTTGAGCGTGGGTAGATCTATTAAAGTTTGTCTCTATTTCTTTTTAATGGATAGATTTGCACTAGGGTACGATTGTGGTTTTTACTGACTTGACACCTTTTTTATTTTCCTTTGGATTTGTGATCCTTTTCATCCTTCCCACTATTACTTTAATTGCTTCCATGTAACTCTGATTCTCTTTGTTTCCTAAGGACCTAGTATTATTTATTCTTTTGATGTCTATTGAGGCTCTTTATATCCTATACCAGCTTTACTTATTTATGGTAATTGGGAACTCAAAAGGTCATTCAATGCTTCTAAACCTTTAGTAAATTTGAGATTCTGATATATATTGGCCTTGGTTTTCACCATATACGTTCTCAATGATATAACACCTAGCTCAAACTCTTGACAATTCCTTTCCCATGTAGCTACCTAATTAATAATAATATCTTCTTTTCTGCTCGCTTCTTTAATCTATGTTATCAAAGATATGATATCTCCATCATATGCATTTGAGTTTTTATTTCCATGTCTCATTGACAGTTCTAACTTCAGAGCCTTATTTTCATCTTCTAATCTATCATGACCCATTTATTTTCCATTTAGCTATTACATTAGAACTTCTTTAAGTTTATTTAATTCTTCTAATTTTCCTTTCTGAAGGTTATAATATTCATTATCAGAGTTATACATACCTTCCTTAGCTCTTAGAAGCTATTTCTTCAATTTCTTGTTCCCTTTTATCGCGTTCCTTAGATGATTTGATGCCCTAACTAGTTTAGCTTCAAGGTCCACCACTTATTCTTCTTCAGAGATTGATTTGTCCTCAAAGTTTGATTCATATTAAAATTCCATAAGTGTGTATTCCTTGTGTTCTCTATTAGTTGTTTCTTCGTTGTTGTCCTAAAATGACTCACTATCTTCCTTAGAGTAGAATATTTTATTTCCTTAATTCTTCTTCTTCTAATTTTTTTGAGGTATATCTTTATTCTTTTTCTCTCCATTTCTCTTACTTCCCAGATTTAGTATATGTGAATTTTAAGGCATATTTTCCTACTCTCCCACAATGAAAATAATTAAAGGGTAGTTTTTCCTTATACTTGATTGAGCCTCTCTTAAGTTTCCTTACAAATTGTGCCATCTCTTTATCTATGTCTTCTTCAAGACTCTGAACGATGCTTCTCTTGAATCTAATTTCTCTCCTCAAATTCTCATCTCATAAGTTGTGAGAATTCCATGCAGATGTTCTACTGTAAGAGAACTCAGCTCTGGCATCTCTTCTATGGCTGATATTTTAACATTAAATATCATTAGGAGTGATCATAAGACTTTATGTACAGTTAATTCTTCTTGATATCTTCATTTATACCTTTAATCATATTTGCAACTTTATGTATTATAATAAAGTATTTTGCAATGCTTTTGATCATTGTTCATCCTTAAACTTTGAAATCTCATTCTATAAGTTTGTATTTTTTCTTGATTTACCTTTTCATCTCATTAATAAAGTTTATGAGCTTATCTTAGGCTTGTTTTATTGATTTTCAGTGCAACACTTTTACTATCTTAGATTGGTCAATACCAATTATATTACAATTCTTCACCTTCACATGATTGTTGTAGTCTATCCTTTCATCAAAATATGTTGGTGGAGTCATTGGAACTATGTATCCATATTTTATAGACGCCTATACATCCACACCAAGAGACACAATGTAGGAATCCATTCAGACTCTCAAGAATGCATAAATGATTGCATAAAAAAGTGGAACTCTACTTGAATACATATCCTGATTTTCCTATCTTTCTATGATTTCTTGCAGATCTACCTTCAAGTGGTTAAATTCTTCCTAAAGGAACCTGCCTCTGATACCAATTACTAAGAGGAGGTGGGGTGAATAAGTAATTATATAATTAATCTACTTTATTAAATCATTCAACCATTTGTAATTTATACACAGAGAAATCATTCACATCATATGAGTAGGTAGAATTTTAACGTGGAAACCCTTCCGGGAGAAAAACCACCAAAGCTTGTTTTTATTAAGATGTATCTGAAAAGCACCAATTCTAATTACATCAATTCTTTTGTGAGCACCCACTCATAGGAGGCTCCAACCCCCTCAAGTCAACAAGTG
Organism: Pinus taeda; assembly: GCA_000404065.3. Classification (NCBI taxonomy): domain Eukaryota; kingdom Viridiplantae; phylum Streptophyta; class Pinopsida; order Pinales; family Pinaceae; genus Pinus; species Pinus taeda. The sequence goes on from APFE030238732.1 coordinate 105,218, forward strand.
CCAAATTATTCGAGGCACTAACCATATATCTGTGTATGAACTAACCTACTTTCACTAGTCAGATCTATAATTCCTACATTTTTTGGACTCAAACCTTTGTCACCATTCTTTATTTTTATTTTAGATTAATATAATCACTATCCTACAAGCACATCTCCTTCTATAGCATGCATAAACCTTATTAGGCTCTTCATTCTAATGAAGGAACACATAGACACAATTCATGACATACAACTCTACAACACACTTGATATTAAGATTAATTAATCTCAATATGCACTATTTCAACTCAACGCTGACTCTATCTATCTCACACACTACTCAAGAAAAAGTGCATCATTTAATTCTTATAACATACAATATGTACTTTCATTAATTCTTCTTCATCTCAATGAAATACTTCAATTCATTAAAGTTGTAGTATGTTTTTATTCTGCTTTGAAAATATGTTTCTTAACTTTAGAATCTCAAGCAACTCATTTAATCTCCACCAACCATGATTTCCTTTTAATTATTCTCTATACTAAGTTACAATTGCACGAAAGCACGATCTTCATTTTATATTTCATTCCCTACATGCGGATATCTATCATTTCTCATCATTAATCAGATCCTTTGATCATGTAATTTGTTACAACCCAAGTATTGAAACTAATCCTTTAGTTTTTCATAACTTCCTTTGGCATCAAATTCTAATTATGTAAGCTATAGAGACTTCAACAAATTTTTCATGGGACTATAACCGTAATCAAGGATTTTATGTTCGGCACATTTATGATCATGTCTAGGTTTGACCCATTTTGTTGATGCGCTCTAGAAAATCCCTTGAATACTTGAACTATTAAACCAACACTCATTTCATTGCCACTATCTTCTCTTTAATTGAATTTCAAAAATTCTATAGCACAAGAAATTGAATACAAACTTAAATTGTGGTCATAAGTCTCAACGATTTGCCACATGATCAATTGACGAAACTACTCATGTCATGGTGATGTCATCATGTCATATGGAAGCATTTGAATAATGTCATTTGTCACATGAATTGGCCATCCAAAACTTACAAAAATTCCTACTATGAGTACAAGGTACACATCATAACATAATTATAGTTAGCACCACTTGTATGCCACACCACTACCCTCATCATCCCACCATCTCATCAACCTATATAAGAGGGAAAGGTTGATTCTGGGTGATTTTCTATCTTTATTTTATAATATTGTTTAGGTCTAAATTACCAAGCTATATTGGAATCATGTTGAAGAATGAGAATTTGCTAAAAGGTTTGGGTCTAGGACCTTTCTTTGCACTCACCCTCAAATGGTTAGAACGACCCATATATTCATACTAGTGAAACATCCACCTCCTTTCTAACATGTTACATGTCTGATATAATTCCCATTTAAGTTAGCCTAAAATATGGGTCCAAGTTATGGCTTGTTTCACTACACCCCTGTGCTAGTTTCTCAAAAGATATTAACCTTTGGACTTTTGCTACTACACTAATAGACCAACTTCAAACTACAATATCTCTTAAATGCTTCGGATATTTTCTAAGTCTCATATATTGTTGGAAAGGTCTCTTAGTGAGCTATTGATCCGTGGGCTTTGTAGGGGCACCTGAATTGATCTTTTTCACATAAAATTATTTACTATGATTTTTTTCCATTCTATGAAGACTTATACAATAAAATAATCAAGAAGAACTATGAGGGTTCTTCAACAATAACCTCAACTGCCAATGATGACATCAATGATGAAACCACAATCTCTAGTGCCAATCAATGGAAAGACTATGCCCAACATACCGTTCTTTTGAGCAACCTATCATTGTAAGTGGTATCCACTATTGTGATAATGTATATAGTATCCAAATAATAGATGAGAGAGAAAGTTCTTCTAGTGATAAAAGTTAGATAATACATATTCACCAAAAAATTATAATGAATAAATTGGTAATAATGATGTTCCTTGATTCTTTTAGTTCTTATTTCATTTTTTATTGAACCCTTTGTTGTGATATGATCAATTTCATCATATTTCCATTGCTTCAAGGGTCTGAGTTGAAATTAAAGGTCTTTGTTGAAGGAAGGGTCATTTTTTCATCTTTTTGTTATGTTTAATTTAGAAAAATATGATAGTAGGCTTAACATATGGATTTTTTTTTCTTTAGGCATTCATTTTTTTTTTTCAATAATAATTATTATTTTTTTATATATTTGATAGTTCAAAGAAGGATTTTTTATTTCCTTCAGCTCTGCAACATGATTTGACATATTCACCTTTTATAATTTACTCTATTTATTTTATTATTATCATTATAATTTTTTTTTATTTTATTTTATTTTGTTTTTTTTTTTTTATTTTTCTATTTTTTATAAATACTTATTAGTTATTTAAGCAAGGAAAATTGAGGGTCTACCTAGGTAATGAAAGAGAAAACTGGTTTATGCACTAAGTTCCTATGTGTTCATCATAAGGGACCTTGTCCTACTATCATGAGACCAATATTTATCTAATTCAATTATACTTTAGATGCCAAGAAAAAACAGAACTACATGTAGCCAATTGGAGAATGTTTATTCGATTATCATTCTTGAAGTGCCAAATCCATTGTTTATCCTTGAAGTTGAAATTTCATAGTTGATGCTTGTTTTGGGACATGTTCTATTGAGTAATGAACATGTAGAGACTATTATTTAGATTTATGTGTTATATTTTTGGAGTCACCAATTCTGGCTTTCTAATCAGTTTGTGTTATTAATTTTTGTTTGCCATGTATAAAATTAAGTCTCAATAAAAATTTATCTTCAATTTAATCTCATTTTTCATTTTGTGCAATTTTAAGGTCCTCACTACTAGTTTACAATTATAAGACTTGTGAACTATTGAAGAAAATGTGGCAACTACTTCAATAGTTGTAGTCAAAGATGGAGGTGAAATACCTACAAATGGTGATGAAGCACCAACTATCAAATTTGTTGGTATGTCGAAAGTCAAGGAACTAAAGATGTATTTGGATGTTAAAGAACCAATGTATAAAAAGGAAAAACAATTTTATGTAAATATATATTCATGGTTTTCAGATATCTATTCATAGACCTTATTTTCATGTGAAGTGTCTATATGAAATACAATATGGATATTAAGGTCATTATTTTGAGTTTATTTAGAAATTGAATGATTTTGTTTTGGTATGGTTCCAATTTCCTACATAAAATTATTTATCATGTATTTGTAATTTTTTTTCTTGCGTATGAAGAAATAGTGTTTTTCCACCTTAATGTAAATATTCGTATATTTTATAGAATACAAAATTATATGAAAAAATCCTTATTTCATGTGAAAACTACCCAAAGTTTGTATTGATTAGTTGGATTCCACACTAGATAGTGAATTCTAGCATAGTTCTTTTTCCCAATATTTTCATGACTCTTATTAGTCTTTCATCAACAACAACCTCTATTTTAATAATTGAATCAATTATATAATCTCTTTTCTTTAATATTCACTTTCATCATAGCTTGTGAAGTCATGTTTGCCACTTCCATAGAATCAAATATTGTCATTATCACCCTTAGCATATATTTATTGCCATCCCCAACATCTACATCTAGGCTTTGCAATTTTCCAATACCTCTTCCTACTTGAAATATTCTTCCTCCATTCTTAAATGCAATAAAATTTCTCATAATTTTGGAGTTATTAATGGAGATAATTATATTCCATATTAGTAAAGAACATCCCATGATGAACTTGTTTGATGAGTTCTTTAATATTTAGTAAATTAGTAATAAATAATCCATAGTACAAGTGGTAGAGAAAACATTAATATCATCCAAATCTAAATGGTAGAGAAAGGATTAATATCTCTTCAGTTTGACATAAGTGGTTGTCAAGATCAACACATATAGGAACTTTGTAGTGAAATAACATCACAAAAATGTAGAAGTTCATAATAAGAACCATAAGAAACATAACCCTTGTTGTTTGAAACATTATCGAAAAGAAACACATAATATTTCTTTCTCCAAACATGTAAAATAAATATATTGCAAGTTTATGAATGTATTTTCATATTATTATCTAATAAAAATGGGCTTCAAAATGTATTTTTTAATAAAAAAAATAAACTTTGAAAGAACCAATATTATTCAGGATCATATATCATCCTAAGGGATAAATATTTTGGAGGAAAAAGAAGAAAACTACTTTTCCTAATCATATTTTTGACTTATCTCCATATGGGTTTACTCAGATTTCATGTATGTGCACTCGTTGGATGAAAAGGTAGCATTTTCATCCAACAAGTACCCACTCTCAATACTTTTGAGTACACCCACACTAAGCAAAATTTGAAGATACATAATAAAAAAAACCATGTTTCATGAAAAGGGAAACATTTCTTCATGTATTTTCAAATTTTTTCGGTGCGGGTCTACTCAAACGTTAGCAGAGTGGGTACTCATTGGATATGGAATCAAAGTAAAAACTGGTTGGATGTGGAATCTAATTCGACAACTAACAAGAAGAAACTAATGATTTGAGTAAACAGAGGAGATACGTAAAAAATGCAATAATAAATATTTGATTTCTTTCTTTCTCTTTAAAAATAGGTGTCTTATTTTATTATTTTTACTATTATTTTATTATTTTCCTTAGGAGGCCCATTTTATACCTCAAAATATCTTTAATAAGTTCTACAAATTTGATGTAATTTTGTGGAATCTTTGCGAATATTTTAATAAGCTTTAATTTAGTGAAATATTTTCCAATGTTACACAATATTTTATAATTCGTTGAAAGATTTAACAAGATTTTGAAATATTACATAATTTAGTAAAATATTCGTCATGAAATTATGTATACATGTTATATTATTGATACAATATCCTTCAAATTATCCTACACACCATGGGGATTCACGCATTTATTAGACATATAAATTTAAAAGGGGTTCTTAAGATTTTCCTTGTTGATGTCAAAGAGGGAGGAGTTGTAGGAATAAGGTGAATTGCAAATTAAGGGAGTTCTTTAGTATTATTTCGAAATTTTCTAAGGGTTTCCATAAATGTAAAAAAGGGATATTGATGGAAAGATTGTTTCCATTGATGTCAAAAATAGGGGGAGACTACATATATCCAAGTTAAATATTGGAAATTGATGAAGATGGTTAGAAATATTTTTTTGGGGATTTTGATGCCTAGTTTGGATACCATATCTTTGAAGGAAGAAAGATTGGAAGGCATTATTGTTTTGGAAATTATGTTTTCCAATCTAGATAGGCTATATTTAAATGTATTATTACTAGAATTTCCTAAATCAAATTGGAGCCTAGGATATATGGTTGGGAATATTATTCAGAGGCCTTTACATGGATATATGGAACTCCCCCTAACTCCATAGGAGTGAGAAGATATGAAGGATTGTGTCAGGATGAACCAACCAAAGTACAAGAAGGTCAACCCAAACAGTTTTACAAGTTGACCACGTAAGTGAACATAGAAAAAATTTAAATAAAGGATACATGAGTTATTTTATGTGTATCCAAGAAAGAGGATATCTGAGGTGTGCAAGAGGAAATGAGGAATATTTTTGGGATGATTCCTATACATTAAAGGAAGAAGAAAAAATGTTATTTATGGGGTGAATTAGTCATCTTTGCATTTTCATGATAACTATCTTCTAAGATGTTTCATATTATTAAACCTGGACAAGCAATAATGACATTTTTCACATACTTATGATTAAATTTTCAAACCTTGGCCCACTATAATTTTAGAGATATGATCTAATAAAGTTACACTTCTTTAATGCTTCAAAAATACTCCTTAAACATGTCATATGGAAGCTTTACTATAATTTTTCTTCTCTCAAGTTTCAAATCCTAAAACTTTACGGATAGAGGTAAAATATCTTTTTTTTGTAAGCTTTGGTAGGACTATCTGATTTTCATGTCCATTACATACCCCACTACGGGGGAAGGGTAGCCCAAGATTTGAACCCAAGACTTCCGGTTCGGTGAGACTTCATTTCCACGGCCATTGCCGCTTGAGCTACCCCATGTGGACAGGATAGAGGTAAAATATCATCATGTATTTTTTGTTCAATTTTTTTTTTTTATCTCATTTCACTATAATCTTGGAGATATTTATTGAGTAGTTTTTCTTCTTGAATGCTCCTAAAATATGCTTCAAGCATGTCAACTTGGCATTTGAATTGTAAATGTGAAGGATATATACAGAGGATTCTTGTATACTAAACTTTTAGAACTTCGCTCGCTATAATTTTGGAAATATTCTTTGAGGAATTTAGGCTCCGTGAATTCACTGAAAATCTTGTTTGAACAAGTCAACTTGGTATTTTTTCTATAAATAGCATTTTGAGATTTTTTTCACTATGAAATTGAGAGAAGTTAGAGAATATATTGCAATATACCATTAGAAGAAATTGTGGACCTTGTTTCACTATAATTTCAGAGATATGATATGAGGAAGTTAGTGTTCCTAAATGTTTAGGAACTATGCTTCAAATAGGTCATATTGCTATTTTTCTATAACTTTCTTTTCGAGATGTTTTCAACTATGAAATGTAAAGGAGATAGAGAAGAGATATTAAGATACTAGTGGTAGAAATTCCATATCTCATTTAATTATGATTTGCAAATATGATCTGAGGATTTTAGTGTTCCCGATTCCTCCTCAAACATGATTCGAATTGGTTATCTTGGTATTTTTGCTATGAATTTCCTTTTGAGATGTTTCAGGATGTGAAATATGGAGCGAATAAAGAATAATCTTAAGGTTAGCTTATCATTTTTTTAGTAACTTTATTTCTTAGATGTTTTAGATTATGAAATATTAAGGAGATAAGAGATCTCTAGGTATTATTGGTATACGTTGCATGTTTTGTAATTTCATGTAAAATCCCTCATTATAATTTCTTATAACCCTCTCTCTCTCTCTCTCTCTCTCTCTCTATCTCTCTCTCTCTCTCTCTTCTCTCTCTTATATAATTTATATTATATTATATTATAATATATATATATATATATATATCTATATAAACATTTACAAACTATCTATATGTGGTCAAATTCATAACTTTATAACCTTTATTTGAGGGAGATTTGTCCCTCTAGAAGGTATGGAACATGGATATTAATTGTCACGACTCCTTTCCATGGCTTAAGTCATTATGTTGTTACCATTTCCTTAAAATATTTTTAATTTATATTTTCCTTTAAATCATCTCCCATAGTGGGGCGACGAAACCTTCATGTCATTTCTAATAGATGGAATTTTCATTACATGGTTTGTTTTATATTAAATATGTTGGCATTATGTTTCTGGTATGGTTATATGTTACAGATATTGTACTTGATGACAACACCCATGGCATGGCTCTCAATATGATGAGAATTAAAAAAAAAAAAGTTTATTTCATGTGGAAAAACTTACCTTTGGTCCATGGTAGTTAGTCCTTGGAATTTGAACCTATG
>APFE030238733.1:0-13215 GCA_000404065.3 Pinus taeda
TATAGGTCTCACTCTATCTACGCTATAGGTCTTGCTCTTTCCATGGTATCTCTCTCGGATGGATTTCATTAGTTCTTCATGGAGTCACTGTCTTTATCTGTCTTCGGCATTATCAAAATTGTTTAGTTCGGTGGAGCCCTCTTATATTAGGGTAATTCATTCCCACTTACTTTCTCGCCAATTCAATATCTGGAAAGCTATGATTGGAAGGTCGACCAAAGCTATGATCGTAAGGCAGATGTATTATTCTGTAGGAGTCATAATTCCGAGGATAAGGGCACCTTTCGTCTACTCGTTCAAAAATGAATATGGAAGGGGAGATCCTCATCATCTTTGAGAATTATCACTCTACTCCAACTGGTAGAATTCTAGGTTCAAAGGGGAACCGAAGGAAGGTTGAGAATATTTCCCAAATGTTCCCGTTGACGGGAAAGCTTGCTTTTCATGTCCCCTTTCCTCATAGGGAGTACCGGCAGTGATTGAAATATAGAAAGCAAAAAGTGCCGTTCTTTATTTCTAAAGGATCGGAAGGGACAGATATTTGAAAATATCTGGGTGCGTCGGCACTCTATTTGTGTGTAGCCCCCGTTATTGCTAAGTGGTATCCACTCCATTCACAGCTTTAAGAAATGGACCAAGTACTATTTTGCTTGGCCTGACTACAAACTCGTTGGCGGGCTTCATCTTGTGTGAGTGTTGTTTTCTTAATTTCCTTGAATGCTCATTGTCATTTATATACATACTACCTTGTACTAGGACCATTTCAATTTTTGTTGCTATCTCACTGCTTTCGCATGCATGAAACTGTTTTGCATGAACGACTGCCACTTCGACGACTCGCTTCACCCACATGCATGTAGTTCTATTGTTCTATTTGGTGTCGTTTTCAGTTTCCCATCAGCGAGTCTGGCCAACCTTGGCCTAAACTCTTCCTCCAGAGAAGGAAGGCTCTGTGTTCCTCTCTAGAAATGTGCATTTATTCCTAGTGACTGTCCTCCAAGATTTATTTGTGCATTTCTGAGGGACAGTGACTGCTCGCCCATAGAATTGCACAATGCAGTCACTGAACCTGCAGTCAATTCCAACTAGAATTATGCATTACGCAATTCCAACACTCAACAATCAGCCTCGATTGCGAATTGCGCAAATCGAAAAGTTGATGTCCTTGTAGTTCCCTTCAAAATATGACTCACTTCAGCACGTCAGGGGCAATTCTGTGTGCAATGATCTTCATCACAAATAAGGCAAGGATATTTAGGATTTCGCTTGGGCGTGTCATCAACTGATGGTTTTTTGGAATCACGTTTAGGTTTATCTTGTTTAGGTTTTCCTTTACCCTTCTCACATTTCAAGGATTTATCTACTGCAGTAGACTGGACAACATTTACCTCTAAGGCTTTACTATGATTCTTAGGGTTATCTATATTATTGTAGGTTGCAGTGGCCCGATTAGATTTAGATTTCGTAGAAGCAGTCGAGGCACTACCAAACTGTTGAGCCATAGATCTAATGATACCATCAATGGGTGGTGTATCTTTGGGTGTGGAAGATGCAGGACTAGTTGAAGCCCATTGAGCACCACGTAAAAATTCATACAATGCGTCAGATTGTGAATAGGTAAGATCCAAATACTAGGCATGGACGATGGCTTGTTCCTGAGTTACACAGCCACCCATGGCTATGTCTTTATCGATAGGAGGGATGAATGATTTGGTAAAACATTCAGTCAAAATATGATCTAGAATTTCAAATTTTATGAGACGATGTCTACGTCTCCATTCACGGATATGGTTGGAGATATGAGTGGAAGTCGATTGTTGCAAAGATGTTAAGAGATGGGTTCTAGTCTCATACTAGACAGGGAATTGGAAATGGGTGAGGAAAGCCATGGCTAAAGTATTGAAGTCTTGAAAGGAACCTTGAGGGAGCTCATTGTACCATTTAGCAGTAGCAAGCATCAAAGTGCACTAGAAATTACACAACTAGACTAAATCATCTACCCAAGAGTTAGAGAAACACCAAAGGTGATAAGTCATAATGTGTGCTTGGGGGTCTTCTCTAGATTTACCTTCTAATTTGGGGCCATCAATAGGAATTTTGGTTGGTATCGAAGGCCAATACTATGAGTAAAGTAGTGGGTCATTCATAAGCCTTGACACATCCGGTAATTCCAACGTCGCCAAAAATGGAAGTTGTGGATTATATGGAGTATAGGGTCTTTGGTACATGCCAAACTAAGTATTCCAGCCTTGTTGATTTTGGGTCTGCGCCCATTGTGGTGTATTTTGTCCATAAGGCGCTTGGCCATAAGGACGTTGACCATATGGAGGTTTACCATAAATAGGTTGACCTTACTGAGTGAAAACTGACCATACTGTTGTTGGTAAGGTCCTTGTTACATCTATTGCGACTGTAGCAAAGATTGTTGGTAAGATCCTTGTTGGGATTGGTAAGAAATCTGTTGTTGCAACTGTGAGTAAAGCCCTTGTTGGGGTTGAATAGGGATGTGTTTTTGTGGTTGCTAATAAAGTCCCTCTTTGGATTGGTAAGAAACATGCAATTGTGGCTGCGGGTAAGACACCTGCAGCTGTGGCTGCAGGTAGGACACCGACGGATGTGGCTGCAGATAGGACACCTGCGGATGTGGCTGCAGATAGGACACCTCCAACTATGGCTTCGGGTAAGGTCCCTATTGTGGTTGAATAGGAATTGGTGGCTGTAACATTACCAATCCGATCAGCATATTTCATTTGAAGACCATACTTCATTTGAGGACCTGCCTACTGATACATAGTTTCTAGCTTTTGAGAGCCTGTACGACTATAAGTTTGTTGATAGGAAGGTTGAGTTAAAGGGACTTGATGACCTTGTAAAGGGGTCGCTACAATGTTTCTTGATACAGATGGAATTGATGTTCCACCTGGGTTAGAAACAACGCCAATGGGTCAACTTGCCCCTAGAGGGGGTGTATAACTTCCATTACAACCAGGAGGTACATAGGGTAGAGGATATTCCCTCCCAAACATTGGAACAAATGAATTTTTATGTTTTCCACTCACATAAGGAACCAAAGTTACTATGTCTATGGTAGGAGGAGAAAAAAGATTAAATGGAATGTGTTTCACTTACCGACATTGTAGGTTGGGTAGGGGTTCGGGCAGTTACCGACATGTTTGGGATAAACAAGTAGGTAGTAGGCGTGACACCAAAGGAAAAAATGGGATTTTGAAATAATGAAGTTGCATCAAAATTATCTAAAAAAGCATCGTCGAGAGAGTTATAACCCAATGGAACCAAGGGCATACGATAAGGAGGAGGTGTACTTGACCATGCCATCATGTAGGGAGAAGAAACATAAGGAAATCCTTCAGGAGGAAGAAGTGATAGTTTATCTTAACGATATTTTGATTTTCGAAGGGTGTTAGAGAAGTTACAGCAGAACAAACTGCTGATAAAGTTAAAGAAATGTACTTTCCTGCAGAAGGAACTGGTCTATTTGGGGTTTGTAATTGTGGAAAATGAATTGAAGAGGGACCCAGAAAATATTGTGGCAATCATAAATTGCACCGATGCTAGATACCATCAAAAAAGCCAGTCAGCCTTTTTGTTGGATCAAAGCAGCGGAGGACAACTTTCAGCTTTTGAAGCGGAAGATTACATTGAGGCTAATCTTGAGGCTGCCCGACTTTAACGAACTTTTTCAGGTTCGATGTGACACGAGTGGGACAGCTATTGGTGCTGTGCTCAGTCAGGAAGATGGACTGGTGGCATTGTTTAGCGAGAAATTAAGTGAAAGCAGGCATAAATACTCCTCGTATGACAAGGAATTTTATGTCGTGGTCCAAGCTTTAAAGCATTGGAGACACTACCTACTGGGCAACGAATTTGTATTATTTTTTTATAATTGAGCGTTACAATATGTAATGCAGCAACACAAATTAAACCATAAGCACGCCAAATGGGTAGAATACTTGCAAAGTTTCACTTTCATGCTAAAACACATTAGTGGGCAAGCCAATAAAGTGGCAGATGCCTTGAGCAGAAGATCTTTGCTCTTACAGGAAAGCAGAATACAAGTGATGGGATTCGAACATCTAAAGGATTTGTACGAGACCGACACAGACTTCATGGAAGCTTTTGAAGCCTGCCAAAATCCTGTGTTGAGGAATACAAGTCCATGGTTGGACTACAATTTGCAGGAAGGACTATTGTTCAGAGGTGGAGAGTTATGTATCCCGGACTGTTCGATGAGAGAAAATATCGTACAGGAGAAACATAGTGGTGGTCTAGCCGGTCATTTTGGCATAGACAAAACTTTGGAGCAGCTCGGACACTTTTATTACTGGCCCAAAATGCGCAGGGATGTACAACGATATGTGAATAGGTGTAAAGTCTGCCAACTGGCGAAAGGACGCAGTCAGAATACCGGACTTTACACGCCACTACCTGTTCCGCGCAGGCCATGGGACTCAGTGAGCATTGACTTTGTCTTGGGATTTCCTTGGATGCAATGGGGGTGTGACTCGGTGACGGTGGTGGTAGATAGATTTTCAAAAATGGCTCATTTTATTCCTTGCTGGAAAACTAGTGATGCCACGTACATAGCTCACCTATTTTTCACGGAGGTTGTTAGATTACATGGCCTACCCAATTCTATGGTTTCTGACAAGGATGTAAAATTCACAGGACACTTTTGGCACACCCTGTGCAAAGATTTTGGCACGCAATTGAATTTCAGTTCTACGTATCATCCCCAGACTGATGGACAAACAGAAGTGGTGAACAAGAGTTTGGGAAATTTATTACAGAGTTTGACTGGGGAAACTTCACGGTTATGCGATTGTGCTCTCGCCTAAGCGGAATTTGCGTATAACGATTTGCCCAATCGCAGCACGGGACATAGCCCATTTCAAATCTTGTACAACATGCATCCTCGGGGAATACATGAATTGCGAGATTTGGGAAAATTAGAACGGAGAAGCGCAGATGGAGAAGGTTTTGCTTAAGCAATGAGCGAACTACATGAACAGGTAAAATTAAAATTGCAGGACAACATACAGAAATACAAGCAACAAGCAGATTCAAGGCGAAGAGAAGTACAATTTAATGTTGGAGATGAGGTCCTCTCGCACTTGCGCAAGGAGCGATTTCCTAATGGCGCGTATAATAAATTAAAATTAAAAAAAATTGGTCCCTGCAAGATCTTGCGTAAATTTTCAGCCAACGCCTACAAAATTCAGCTGCCACCTAATATAGGCATATCACCTATTTTCAATGTGGCGGATCTGTTCCCATATACTGCCCAAGCAGAGGAAGACAGTGTGGTACAGCCATAATGGGACACCTAGGTTGGAGACAGTTCTTGGATGAGGCATATGCCTTCGGCTCAATCCCATGAGATTGAAGGGATTCTCAGTACCCAGGTAGCCAAGAAGACATGTAGGAAGGAATATCTACGATATCTCGTCAAGTGGAGAGACCGTCCAATGGAGGACAGCTCATGGCTCGATGCGGCGCAGATACGGAAGGCTGGCTATTCGGTGGAGGAGTTTATGGAATGGAGCCATGATTTTCTTTTACCCCGGGAGCCTGATGCAGGAGCATCTAGCTGACAGGGCAAAGACAAAAGTGAGGGGGATATGGTTTCTGAAGAGGACAGAGAAACCAACATACCATTACCGTAAACCCATTCAATTAAACGCAAATTGAAAATCAAATTGTCATATATCCGAAATCATGTGATTAATAATATTAACTGTCAGTACACCATCAAGTGGAGCGCATCGACAGCGGGACCACGTGGGCTGGCCCCATCAATTTGAGTTCCAGAAGTTTCCACATAAACCTCTTAGGATGCTAACCCTACAGGTGGGTTATCACCTTTTGTTGCCATGGTCAGGAATAATTCTCAGTTGGGAACTTAAGTCGTTATGGCAGAAGGAATCACAGGTACGTTGGGAGTCTCAAATGGACGATACAAATGTTGGGGCAATAAATACACATAAGAATATGATTCAAAGAGTGGATTAGGAGGAAAAAGACAGAAATCTGTAATAGGTTGAGGACTAGCTAGAGGAGAGTCCTAAGATGAGCCTACAGACTCTGGCAATGGTTGAGAAGCAAGGGGTTGGATACTTAGGAAAAGACAAATTTCAATACCTTGGTTTTCAAGGGATCCAAGCTCATTAGTATTGTAACCTACAACTCCTGGTGACTTAGGTGCATTAGCATCTCCTTTGATATTCGGGGTCTCATTTGGAACTCTTGGTGGTTCTGTGACGATGTCTTTTAAGGAAATGAATTAGAAAAACATGTTGGTGAATTCTTTGGGCTTAAATCCAATTTTCTGATTAACCATTAATGTTTGAGGACAAAAGGAAGTTTTCGTTTCATAGTTGAGCCATAGGGATCTGATGTGCAGTGTGCCAAAATAGTATGCCGATGAGCCATCGGGCTTGGGTTTTTTGATTTCGAGGTGGTGGAACAGAAGTGACCCATAAAAAAATAAAAATGAGGAGAGAGAGTCAGCTTATGAGTTGCCATGTAACTAAGAGTTGAAATTTGTTACACTAAAACTACCTTATAACCACGCTAGAACCGCATTGCACTTGGGCAGTGCCATGATCCTGCATACTACTTGTATCCATCAGGTTCGCCTTGAGGATGTAGTTGCCCAAGGGCTAGGGAGAGGCAGAGATAAGGGCACATTAGCCACTGAAGGGATGAGAGCCTAAGAAGGAGGGGGATGAGCCACATGGGTGCAAGGAAATGGTGGGGACGAGGACCTGACCGAAGGAGAGTTAGACGGGGAAGGCACAGGGGAAGAATATGAGAGGATATTGGGTGAAAAATCCAAGCACAAAAATCTAGTAAGGCACCCGAGAGAGGAGACACCATGACTCTCGTGAGAGGAAAGCTAAGCAATCCAGGCAGTCGCTTTCGTTTTCTCTTGGGCATGCTCCTTTAACTGACACACAAGGAGATTCTTTAGTACCTAAAGCATTGGGCAACCCCAACGCAATTCAACTTCCTCCATAGTTAGGACTTCCCTGTGTATGGAGTCAAGAATCCCACTATCAAACAAGGTGGCGATAGTAGCATCATTGAAGTTACTGGGAGGACACCCGTGACCTCTCTCTTTGCCAGCATATCTTCCTTGCCCCTTTTCCTGGTTCATGGTTATGTAAAGTAAGGTTGAAGACATGATGCCAAAAAATTCGTTGAAAGAGAATGTTGGAGGGAGAATGCAGACTGGCTAGGGGGTTGAGCATGAGGCCGGGGAGTGAGGATGGGGGATCTCATACTCGGCACCTAGTTTGTGTGAGTTGGAGTACATGAAACATGGTGTGGAGGGTGAGCCAGATGAGAGTTGCATGTTGGGCGTCTTGGAGTGAGAAGCTATGATCACGGGGTCATCCTGATTCAGGAAATTAATATTTTTAAACATTATTAAAATTATTAATTTTTTAGTAGTTAATAAGTTATAAATAAAATCAATTATTTTTTTAATAATAAATAAATAGTATAATTAAAATTAATTAATTCAAAAAAAAAAAATTATATATTTAATTTACTTAATAAAAATAATATAAAATATAAAATATTTATATACATTATTGATATTAATATTAATTAATTTAAATTTTACTATAATAATTATTAATACAATATATAATAAAATATGAAATTTAAAATAAATATTTAAAATAAATTGAAAGCCTTAATCCTAAAATAAAAATAAAAATAAAATGATTTATTTTTTAATATAATTAAAAGAATATATAAATTTAAATTTAAATTTAAATGAGATATCAAAACAAGTGATCATACACATAAAAATAATGAATATATATAATAAATAATATACATAAGTTTCTAAAACATAACGAAAAAATATTAGTATTTTCTATGAAATAAAAAAAAAAAAATTATGAATTTTTTAAAATATTATTTTTAATATTGATTAAATCAGTGTTGATAATATTGCCGAGATATTGGCGATATTCGGAAATATCGCGATATTTTCGGCGAGCCAAAATATCGCCGACCAAATATCGCGATATTTTATGGTTTTGAAAATATCGCGCGATTTCCTATATATCGCCAATATTTCGGAAAATATCGCCCGTGACAGTGAAATCTTTCCGCGCGGCCTATAAAATTCGATTTTTGGTTTTTTTCATGTCATTTTGTTTTTTCTAAGCGCTGGAGAAGGAATGTGGGTGCTGCCAAGGAGGGTTTGAACGTTCCATAGCCATTATTGCCAATTTGCCACCAACAACGAAGATTTCTCTAAGCTGCAACGGCCAAGAACAGTGAGACATCTCATTCTTCCCTACAATCATTTTGCTTGGTTTTTGTTTTCCATTTCAAAATGCAAGGGTTTTGAATTTATCATCATAGTGTGTAGGAGAGAGATGCATTGAAACTCTTTGCAAAACATAGTGATTCTCAGAACAAACATATATTCCAAACATTAATTGCTACATCTGTTTCAAAAGATTGCACAAGTCATCAAGGTTTGTCACTATGTTTTCTTGTTGCCATCATAGATCACTGTTAGTGTCAAATTATTACCACTGTTAAGATTCTTCAATTGGTGATGGAAGGGAAGGCTATCGGTATCCTATTCCTAGAGAAAAAGAAACAACTTCACAGTAGATTAGAATGGCATGAAAATACTGGACAGTGGATAATTAAGTAACGAACTAGTTTACCTGTTCTAATTTTTTGATCCATATATGACCAAAACCAGTGAATATATGACCAAAATAGTTCCAAAAAATAGAACAGTTAGACAATTCCTTCACATGACAATTTTTTTACCTTCTTGTTGAAGTGCATTTTAAATAATAATTGAAGTAAATGGCTGATCTCACTAAAACAGATTGAAAATCCATTTCTATTTCACATCAGATTAGAACTATTAACTTAAGAAACTCTCCATGGCACATGCCACTATTATGGCCATACATCATCATTGAGTTACCTAGAGGATCATTGTTGCCAGGAGAGTCAAGCTCACTGTGATGTGTCACATGATACATCTATATCAGGCCTGTATCATTGTCAAGTCATCATCAGGTTCATTTCACTGTCAAGGTAATACAAAACTACAAATACAAAAGAGGTCACTGCTAGGAGGTTGAATACCAAGGTCTAATAAATTAATAATGCACCTACAACAGTGGTATAATTATTAATTAAGTAACAGTGATATAATAAGTGATATACAGTCACCTCATTTCCTTGGCATATCATTTGCAATTTTGCATTGTTAGGCTCTTTCATTGCTTGGCATCTTTGGTTAAAGTGGCAATTATTGCATGATACAAGCTCACTGCCCTCTTAACTTTTAAGTCTTCTCTTTTTTTCATGCCCATTGCAAATTTGCAAATAATGTAGCAAAAAAAATTAAAACTGTCTTGTAAAATGATGTGGTTATTTGTAATTTTGTATTACTTATTAAGTTACTAATTCCAATTTTTTTTTGGTGCTCTAGGTTTCCTTTTGAGTTAGCGGCTAGCCCACTACAAAATAAAAATATGCCAAAAGCCTTGGACCCATTTTGGGAGTATGGGAGCCCTAATGGTGGGACAAATCGTGCATATCTTACATGAAAATTGTGTGGGACCAAGATGACAGGTGGGATTACATGACTGAAATACCATATTGCTAGACTCAGTGGACATGATGTTAGGGTTTGTACAGTTTCTAGTCCGGAGCTTATACAAAAAGCTCTTGAGGCAATTGAAGAAAAGGATAAAAAGAAGGAAGAGGCCGAAAGAAACAAAGTTGAACGTGCAGGTATATCTTTCGGGATATCTTATCCTGATTTTGGTGTTGAGGATACTGGGCCTAGTGGCCCTAGTGGGAGGGGCTCCACAACTGGCACACCATCACATGCTACTGCTAGTGTGAGTGCGAGGTCATCATTTTTTGTTCCACGAACAGGAGCTGGAGAACAACCTGGCATAAAATCTCTTGTTAAAAAGAAGGAGAAGCAAGAAGATAGAGTCATGGGGAGGTGTATTTTTTGGAGTGACTTACCTCTCAGCATCACAAAAACAAATCCATTTTGGCAGCCAATGTGTGATGCTATTGCTGTTGTGGGCCCAGGGTACAAAAGTGCCACATATGAGGAGTTGCGGGGGCCAATTCTTCAAGCAGAAAAATAGGACATCAACTCTAGATTGGCGGAGTTGAAAAAGACATGGGAAGTTACTGGATGCACAGTGATGTCTGATGGTTGGACAGATAGGAAGGGTAGGACCCTTCTAAATTTCTTGGTACATTGTCCTAAAGGTACCATGTTTATTAAATCGGTGGATGCATCAGAACATATCAAAGATGCAACACCGATATGTGAGTTGTTAGATGGGTTCATTCGGGAGATTGGTGTGCAGAATGTGGTGCAAGTCATAACAGACAATGCAACTAATTATGTGTCTGCCGACATAATGCTTATGGAGAGGCATCCCACATTGTTCTGTACTCCATGTGCAGCGCATTGTCTCGATTTGTTGCTTGAGGACACGTTTTGCCACAACCTTTACTACTCTTCAGTCTTTGCTTCGATGTCAGTTCGAGTTGAAGCAAATGTTTGTGTCTGATGATTAGCGTAATTGTAGATACAACAAGAGACCTGATGGGAAAGCCATTGCAAAAATGGTGTACTCTGAGATATTTTGGCATGGAGTAGAAGAAGCGTGTGCAGTCAGCAAACCTATAGTAAAGGTTCTTAGGTTGGTGGATGGAGAGAAGCCTGCAATGCCTCATTTGTATGAGGGCATGGATGGGGCGATGGAGGCCATTCATTCCTATTATGCAGACAAGGGTTCTGCTGGCCTTGATAGGCAGATGATGTTATGGGATGTGATCGATAGTCGGTGGACAGGGATGCTTCATCGACCCATTCATGCAGCAACACTCTTCCTCAACCCCGCATTTTCATACAAATGCAACTTTGATTTTGATGGCAAGGTGATGGAAGGGTTCCATTCCTGTATTCAGAGGATGGTACCTGATCCTGAGCTTCGTAGCAAAATCAATCGCGAGATACAGTCTTATCAGGATTGTGTTGGCCTATTTGGCTTTGATGATGCTATTAGGGAAAGGACCCTCTTCATGCCACGTAAGTGACAAATCATCACTCATTAGAAATTAGAATTTTAAATTTAATTACGTTTTAACTTTTAACTTTTTGAATTTTTTATTTCATTATTTTGTTGTAGATATTTGGTGGCAAAGCTATGGTGAAAGGGCACCAAATTTGCAAAAATTGGCTATACGAATCTTGAGTCAAACATGTAGCTCTTCAAGGTGTGAGCGCAATTGGAGTGTATTTGAGAAAATATACGCCAAAAAGCGCAACAGGTATAACTTTGAACTCAAGCCTTTAGTTGAGAAATTACACTTATTGTAATTTTTAATTTTTAACTTATGACCTTCAAGTGTCAAGAGTCAAGAGTCAAGACTCATTACTTTTTTTGGCACTCTTACAGGTTGGAGTTTGCACACCTCAACGATTTGGTGTATGTGCATTACAACATCCGACTTCGAGTGAGGCAAATAGAATCACCGATGGATCCAGATGCCATTTCCTTAGACAATATTGATGTATTGTCTCCGTGGAGGGTGGAGTTTGAGGAGCCCATATTGGAGGAGTCACCTTCATGGTTAGAGCCAGTGGCAGATGATCCATTAGAGCAGGGGCAGCAAGAGGAGGACTCGGAGTCAGAGGAGAAACAACACTTAGAGGAGGAGCAGGAGGAGCAGGAGGAGGAGGACACTGCGGGAGCATCAGCATCAACACCATCTGCTATAGATATATGAGAGCATATCTCCATACCTAGCACTCATTATTTGACATTAGGTGCAGAGGTAGGGTCAGGGCCTTCTACTACTAGGGGCAGGCCTGGCAAACAACCCATCATGTTTTCCCGTAAAAGGGGGAGAGGGCAGTAGATAGATAGCTGCTAGTTTTATTTGTTATGCTACATATAACTCATGATGATGAGATACTTTTATATATGTGATGTTATTTTGTATTGGTTCTCCACATTTGAGTCCTTGAATGGACAATTATCAGGGATCAGCAGGATTTGGTATCGTCTTTGATATATCATTTCTATTTGACATCATATATATTAGTGTTTTCTTCATATTTATGTGCCAATGTGTTTATTTCATGGTGTTATTGCTTTATATGTTTAAAAATCTGGGAAAAAAAAACAAAAACAAAAACAAAAACAAAAAAACAACAACAACAAACAAACAAACAAAACAAACCAAAAAAAAAACAAACAAACAAACAAACAAACAAACAAACAAACAAAAAACAAACAAAAAACAAAAAACAAAACCAAAAAAACAAAACAAAAAACAAAAAACAAAAAAAAAAAAAAAACAAAAAAACAAAAAAAAAACAAAACAAAAACAAAAACCAAACAAAAAACAAAACAAAAACAAAACAAAAAAAAAATAAAATGAATAATATTGATGCAATTTTTATGCTTGCCGATATTGCCAGATAAGATATTTTATGGGACCCTCGCCGAATACGAATTATCAACACTGGTTAAATAGATGATAATAATATACTAATTTATATAAATATTTATAATATTTATTATTTATATAAAATAAAAATTAAATTGAAATTACTAAAATTTATTAATATAATTAAAATGGTTTGTTTTTTTAAAAATAAATTATAAAAAAAGAAAAAAAAATATTAAATGTCTGATATAAAAGTTGAATATATTTATTTAGTTAATGAAAAATGTAATAGGGAAAATTATTTATATATATTATTTATTTTGTTTTTTTTCATTATCAAAAAATTATTTCAATATGTAAAAAAGTTATAAACAGTTTTTAATATATTAAATATGAATATAATATACCAATAAAATATGAAAAATTTATTTAAAAATTATTAAATTTAAATAAAAATTTCAAACTACCACATTAATAATATAATAATAATAATATCCCATATATGGTAATATTATATATATTTATGAAATTATAAATTGATTAATTATTTAAATAATAATAATATATAATATGCTATTTTTAAGATTAATATTTAAATAAATATTTGTAATTACATATATTTTTATAATAATAATTTATAATTTAGTAGAATAACAATAGAATAAATATTGATAATAATATTTTATTAATGTTAATTCTATATAAATTTAATAA